>VHKM01000954.1:0-174239 GCA_007210695.1 Neogobius melanostomus | reverse complement strand
ATTTGAGTTTGGAAAATTTGCAACTTGTCCAATATCACCCATTAAAATACTAAACAACCTTACTGTTTGTCGACTGAAAATGGGTCATGCCCCGCACTGACTCTGCATTTTATGGAGTGGGTTTTGAAGCACGTCAGTATGCAAACAACTGGCCTACTTTCCCAAAAAGTTGTTTTCAAGCCAGAGATTAATGCGTTTGCGGCCATAAAAACAGATTTGCCCATTTCTCACAAACGAGGTGAATGCTAGAGGGCTAATTTTCCAAGTATGTTTTTAGGGGGCCCCACGTTCTGTTATGGCTGCCAAAGATTTGGCCATGTTAGCTCACACCGTTTTTGCAAAATGTGGATTTTGAGCTTTGAAAATTTGCAACTTTTGTCCAATTATCACCATTAAAACACTAAAACAAACCTTAGTTTTCGACCTGAAATGGTCATGCCCCGCCACTGACTCTGCATTATGGAAGCTGGTTTTTGAGCAGTTCAGAATGCAAACACTGCTACTTTCCCAAAAAGCTGTTTCAGCCTGGATAATGCTGTTTGCGGCCATAAAAACAGATTTTGCCCATTCTCACCAAACGGTGAAGGCTAGAGGGCTAATTTTTCCAGTATGTTTTAGGGGCCCCACGTTCTTGTTATGCTGCCAAAGATTTGGCCAGTTAGCTCACACCGTTTGGCACAATGTGGATTTTGAGTTTTTGGAAAAATGTGCAAAACTTTTTCCAATATCACCCATTTAAAACACTAAACAACCTTACTTTTTCGCACTGAAAAATGGTCATGCCCCGCACTGACTCTGCATATGAGTGTTTTGAGGCAGTCAGAATGCAAAACAACTGCTACTTTCCCAAAAGCTGTTTTCAGCCGGAAGTAATGCGTTTTGCGGCCATAAAAACATATTTGCCCATTTCTCCACAAACGCGTGAATGCTAGAGGGCTAATTTTCCAGTATGTTTTAGGAGGGCCCCACGTTCTGTTATGTGCCAAAGATTTGCGGCCAGTTAGCTCCACACCATTTTGGCACAATGTGGATTTGAGCTTTTGGAAAAATGTGCAACTTTTGCTCCAATAATAACCAATTTAAAAACACTAAACAACCTTACTTTTTCGACTGAAATGGTCATTCCCGCACTGGGACTCTGCATATGGAGTGGTTTTGAGCAGTCAGAATGCAAACAACTGCTACTTTCCCAAAAAAGCTGTTTTCAGCCGGAGATAATGCGTTTGCGGCCATAAACAAACAGATTTGCCCATTTCTCACAAACGGTGAATTGCTAGAGGGCTAATTTTGCAGTATTGTTTTTAGGGGCCCCCCCAACGTTCTGTTATTTGTGCCAAAGATTTGGCCAGTTAGCTCACACCGTTTGCACAATGTGGATTTTGAGTTTGGAAAATTTGCAACTTTTTGTCCAAATCACCCATTAAAACACTTAAAACAACCTTACTTTTCGACTGAAAATGGCATGCCCCGCACTGGACTCTGCATATTGGAGATGGTTTTGAGCAGTCAGAATGCAAACAACTGCTACCTTTTCCCCAAAAAAGCTGTTTTCAGCGGAAGATAATGCGTTTGCGGCCATTAAAAACAGATTTGCCCATTTTCTCACAACGGTTTGAATGCTAGAAGGCTAATCTCCAGTATTTTAGGGGAGCCACGATTATGTCAGGCCAAAGAATTGTCAGTTAGCTCACACGGTTTTGGCACAATGTGTATTTTTGAGTTTGGAAAACTTTGCAACTTTTTGTCCAAATAGCACCCATTAAAACACTAAAAACCTTTACTTTTTGGACTGAACTTGGTCCATGCCCGCACTGACTTGCAATGGAGTGGTTTTGAGCCATCAGAATGCAAAACAGCTGCTAGTGTCCAAAAACGTTGTTTTCAGCCGGAGATAATGCGTTTGCGGCATTAAAAACAGATTTGCCCATTTCTCACAAACGTGAATGCTAGAAGGCTAATTCTCCAGTATGTTTTAGGGGAGCCACGATATGTCAGTGCCAAAGAATTGTCCAGTTAGCTCACCAACCGTCTTTGGCACAATTGTGTATTTTGAGTTTTGGAAACTATGCAAAACTTTCGCTTCCAATAGCACCCATTTAAAACACTAAAAACCTTACTTTTTGGACTGAACATGGTTCATGCCCCGCACTGACTGTGCATTATGGAGTGGTTTTTGAGCAGTCAGATGGACAAACAAAGCTTGCTGTTCCCAAAACGTTGTTTTCAGCCGGAGATAATTTTGCGTTTGCGGGCAATTAAAAAACAGATTTGCCCATTTCTCACAAAACGGTGACATGCTAGAAGGCTAATTCTCCAGTATGTTTTAGGGAGCCCCGATATGTTTCAGTGCCAAAAATTGTTCCAGTTAGCTCACAACCGTTTGCGCACAATGTTGTATTTTGAGTTTTGGAAACTTTTGCAACTTTTTTGTCCAATTAGCACCCATTAAAACACTAAAAAAACCTTACTTTTTGGACTGGTATTACTGGTCACTGCCCGCACTGACTGTTGCATATGGAGTGGTTTTTTGAGCAGTCAGAATGCAAACAGCTGCTAGTGTTCCAAAACGTTGTTCAGCCGGAGATAATTGCGTTTGCGGCAAATAAAAACAGATTTGCCCAAATTCTTCACAAACGGTGAATGCTAGAGGCTAATCTCCAGTATGTTTTAGGGGAGACCACGATATGTCATGTGCCCAAAGATTGTCCAGTTAGCTCACACCGTTTTGGCACAATGTGTATTTTGAGTTTTTGGAAACTTTGCAACTTTTGTCAATAGCACCCATTTAAAACACTAAAAAAACCTTACTTTTTTGGACTGAACTTGGTTCATTGCCCCGCCACTGACTGTGCATATGGAGTGGTTTTGAGCAGTCGGAAGAAACAAGCTGCTAGTGTCCCAAAAACGTTGTTTTTCAGCCGGAAGATAATGCGTTTGCGGCAATAAAAAACAGAATTTGCCCATGTCTCACAACAAACGGTGGAATGCTTAGAAGGCTAATTCTTCCAGTTGTTTTAGGGCGAGCCCACGATATGTCAGGTGCCAAAATAATTGTCCAGTTAGCTCACACGGTTTTGGCACAATGTGTATTTGAGTTTTGGAAACTTTGCAACTTTTGTTCCAATAGCACCCATTAAAACACTAAAAAACCTTACTTTTGGACTGAAAACTGGTCATTGCCCCACGCACTGACTGTGCATATGCGAGTGGTTTTTGACAGCAGTCAGG
Source organism: Neogobius melanostomus (assembly GCA_007210695.1). Classification (NCBI taxonomy): domain Eukaryota; kingdom Metazoa; phylum Chordata; class Actinopteri; order Gobiiformes; family Gobiidae; genus Neogobius; species Neogobius melanostomus. Next base: position 171,011 of record VHKM01000954.1, on the reverse strand, counting down.
ATGCAAAACAGCTGCTAGTGTCCCAAAACGTTGTTTTCAGCCGAGATAATGCGTTTGGGCAAATAAAAAAGATTGCCCATTTCTCACAAAACGGTGAATGCTAGAAGGCTAATTCTTCCAGTATGTTTTAGGGAGCCCACGATATGTCAGGTTGCCAAAAAAGAATTGTCTCCAGTTAGCCACACCGTTTTGGTCACAATGTGTATTTTTGCAGTTTTGGAAACTTTTGCACCTTTTGTCCAATAGCACCCATTTAAAACACTAAAAAACCTTACTTTTGGATGAACTGGTCATGCCCCGCACTGACTGTGCATAGGATGGTTTGAGCAGTCAGAATGCAAACATCTGCTAGGTGTCAGTGATACACCATGTGACCAACCGACACGACTGGCCAAGTAACAGGCCACTTACCACTGCCCCTGTGACCATGAAGCCCCCTTGATGAGGAGAGCCAGAGAAAAAAGCTGTGGTAGAAACCTTGGGACTTGAAGCTCATAATGCACTGGCTGAAGATTGTGACAGACAAAGACGGTCCTGAAAGACCTGGACCATCTTCCAAAAGTGCATCCACACAACATCATTAGGGTATAAATTTCTCCTTTTGTATCATTGTACTGGTAAGCACTAGTAAATAACTTTACATTCTCTATTTTCTATTGTAGGTGTACCACTCATGTACCTGAAGTACCTCCAAAGAGAGAACTCACTTTGGTTATGATGTGATGTCCACGCCTCCATGCTCGCTTTGCTCTGGATTTCATTAATGAACAACGTGAACAGGGAGCAGCGTAAGTGAACTGTTCTTTTTTGTTGCAATTTGGAATGTTTTAAGGAGAACTATTTTGATTTGTGAGACATAAACTGAGATTTCGGTTGACATTCACCCTGGCACATACACTTGGACAAAAATTGGATGGTGGATTATTATGCCCTAAATCAGTTTTTTAAAACTTTAAAACATTTTAGGGGTTCTATTACTTTTTTTTCTTTTTTAATCAAGACTGTTTAGTTTGCAGAATCATTAAGAAAAGATTGAAAATGATAAGCTGTTAAACTTATTATGGATCCACATTCACAATTGATTCAAAAATCACATTTAGAGGCTGCAATTAGAAAATTGAAAAAGGCTGCTATTTCAGTTGTACAATGTTCGATAGAAAGACTAAAATCTCCTGCCTCCACTGTTTTTACCTCCTGCCTCCACTGTTAGCTTTTAGCCTGTAATTTCAACCTCTACATCATGTTCTGAAATTCATATGATTCTTGGATTAGTTTTGCAGCTCATAATAGTCTGAGCTCAGATGTTAAAATTACTAGATGTTTTTAAAGTCACTTGTGAAATGAAGCTTGGTTGTTTTGTCAAGTAAAATCTGATCTGTAAAAAAACACTATCATTATTATAGTTTTTCTTTGCTAAATCCATACTATACTGTGTTCTCTTTAGACATACATTTTTTTTTATTGCAAGCACAGTGTGACACAAACTTTTTTTATGTGCTTGAACAGGCTGTGTACAGGACGGGGAGAGTGTTGGTGAACCAAAGTATAAAACAGCATGGAGTAAAGTTCACAAGAACTTCAGAGCAAGACCAGTGGCTGTGGGAAGGACTACAGCTACATGAGAGTGATGGTGGCGGACGTTCTCTCCTCTGTCAACGATACAAGGACTCTGGCCCACACAGAACTCTGCATGTAATGGCTCCACAGGAAAGACTATCCAGAGAACAAATTAACTCACAGACACATCAGTTTTCCCGATTCAAGTAGAACGGTTCATGGTAAAGCTATTACCTTGCATGTTTGACAGTGGTACTACGCCTTCATCAAAGAAGACTCTCACCTGTTCGTGTGTGACATGTCTCTTCTTAGCTGTGGATCGTGACCACTTTGACAGAGTTACTGCATCTGACAGGGGGCCACTTCTGCTGCAGTGTGGTGGTTTTTAGAGAAGTCAATCCCAGGTGTGCACTAGGTTAAGCCTAGGGAGATTTTTTTTTTTCTCTGCTTCCTGATCTCAATAGCCTCAGGCAATTGTATTTGTGTTCTTCTGCTGGGATTGATGAAGGCTATAACCTGGTGCACACCTGGGATGGACTTCTCTAAAACCACCACGCTGCAGCAGACGTGGCCACCCTGTCAGATGCAGTAACTCTGTCAAAGTGGTCATGCCTGGGATCCACAGCTGATGACACATGTCATGACACCTCTGACAAAGGCGGTAGTACCACTGTTGAAACATTTAAGGTAAAGTTAATGGTTATATTCAACTCGCAAATCAATCATCAATTAGGTTTTATGCTGCCATAATGCCTCGTGATTGTAAATCTACAAACTCAAAGACCGCAGATGACAATGAAAACATGGGAAATCGCTTACTACTGTAAATTCCGGACTATTGAGCACACCTGAATATAAGCCGCACCAACAAAATGTATAAAGAAAAAACAACATTTTCATATATTGGCCACACTGGTCTAAAAGCCGCAGCTGTCCAAGCTGTTCCAAGCACATTTGAAGCACACTGGAAATACTGAACTTTTATCTTTGTCTGCAGTCAAATATTTCAAAAGAACGGCAGCCTATAGGTACATTTACTTTTATTATAGTATGTTACGAACTTAAAAGTTTATACATTTGATCTATATTATATTTTAAACCGTGTTAAGTCAAACCAAAGCGCTGCCCACACAGCGGTGACTCCTTGTGAGTGTGGCCGTGTTTAGAGCCGCCTTCCGCCTGACTGCGTTCATTGTCCCGACCACCAGGAGTATCCTGGTGTTCAAAGCTGCTCTGCTCTGGGTCCATGGTGAATCACTTGAGACTGGCTTTTAATGAATTTAACCCACTATTGGCTTAATATAAATAATATTGAATCGCATTTTTTTCACCCCAAAGCCATGTTATAGCGTGGGAGGGCATCCTGCTGCCCCCACTCCGACGTGCAGTAAACATCACAGACCTGTCTGGGGTATTGGGCAGATGAGTGGCGTACATCCGAAAGGAAACACGTGAAAGTCTCCATCGTCTCCACAATTTAATGTCAAGATTTGGAACTGTTATTTCTCATGTTGGAGTTCTTTCGTCAGAAATATTTGTGGACCCAGGTGCATCTTTATTGGTAACATGACAAAATATTCAGTATGACCATAAAAATCAATAAATTAGGTGCGCTGTTATATAGTCCGGAAATTACAGTACTTGTTTAATATAAAGAACAAAACAAAACGGTTAAGTGACTAGACGACAACATGAATACAACCAAGAAGTTGTTCTTTAATGTTTTGTTTTTATGCATATTTGGATCAGCGCTACATTCTGGATTGGACTTAATGTAGCACATTTGCGCACAATTTCTTTTAGTGAAATTAGCACGATTACAGTATTGCAATCAAATCAGAATGACGGTGCTAAGACTGTGAAGCCCTGTCTGAAGCACATTTTGAAATTTATGGGATTCTTGTATGAGTTTGGTAATAGTCTTTTAAGTGTTACTGGACATGTGAATTGAAATGCACAAAGTGAGCTGAAACTTGACTTGTTTAACATAAATGATCTTATAATTGCATTTTAAGGAGTTGTTGGCAAAAGTGCAGGTATTCTTTATTGTATACATTATTTTATGTTTGTCAACGACAACAAAATCAGCCATAAGTCAAGCCATTGCCTCGTACCCTTTTATTTGTGCTCTTACTCCTTTGAGGAAAACTGTAACATCACTGGAGCATGTGCATACTGCCTTCATAATACCTTTTTATTGGTGAAACCCAGTCTCAATAGTGTTTCTGTAGCTTCTGTAACTTTAAGCCACGGTGTCCAACCTGAAACTCTCCAGCCCATCTCAACTTATGTAGCAAGTCATAGTTATACATTTTATGTTTGTGTTCAATGTGTTCTCAAGTCAATAATTTGATCATCAGGTATTTACTAATATTAGATTGTAGTATATAGAGAAGACACAAGCCCATTCTTTCTTTGTGTTGAAATATCATCTTTGCTTCATCTGTCTAGGGTGTACTCCACCTTATTCAATGTATCTCAATATTGTAAAATATTTAATAATTGACATTTTTTTGTACTTTGGTTTTAAAGGTTTATTGAAATATTTGATTCAAACTACTGGTGCATTGGTTGTTTTTGATATAAGGCTGTCCATTACATGTCATAAAAATCTGTCCACGCCTCATCCACTTCTGTATGATCCATGTCTACAGGCTGAAACCCTGTGTAGAGTCCGCTCGGTTCAGGGTAGACCTGTCTAATTTTGTTGACAGCACAAGAGGGAATGACTCTGCGGACTCTTCTCCCTAGCCAGCCGTGCATCCACCAAGTAAACTGCCGATATCCTGCATATCTGTTTGGACCTGATGAAATAGTAATTAAATAGAAATCTGTGTAATCTAATATATAAATATTGCATAATCTCAGCAAGAAAAAAAAGTGTATTGAAAAGGAGTGCTGATTACTATGTCGTAACGATTTCGACTGTGACCACAAGGTGGTGCTTATGTATTACTGACGTGGCTGTGGGAAATTAGTGAATTCCACTCAGAACATATTTAAAACAATGGACCCAAACTGCTTTATCACAGCTAATCAACAACAATAGCACAGCACATTGCTCTAGGCTAAAGCCAAGGTACAGCATTAGCTACCAGCTCAACTTAATTCTAAAGCATCAGCATTAGCCACTAGCCTTGCTGCTAACTTTGTAACCATTTCAGTGGAGCTATTTTGTACTTAACATACGACTTGCCTATTGGTGATCTGGCCTTTGTTGGGCAAGCCAGCACTGAACCGGTCATGAAGGCTAACCCGAGCAGCCCATAAAACATCAGGGTTAATGCACACAGCATTAAAGCTTGGATGTGCTGCGATACAGGGCAGGTCTGTAAAGTAACGATATGCAAATTATATCACTTAACTCTTAAACAGTAAAGTAGTTAATACTTTTATATGATCGGGTAATGGGAACAAGTACCATGGACAGTAGCAGAAATAAAATTGAGCTCTTTACAGCATACGCTCTCTTTCTCAGTGGGCATCGGCACACAGCTGCCACAAAGACACCACTGAACATGACCAATTCTACTTTCCTCTCTGTCATCGTGTTCACTGTCATTGTGGGCTTCTGTGTCACTTTCATCGTGAGTTTGATCGCGCTCTGGTTCAAATTGAAAAGGCTGAACAGAGGAGCTCATTGCTGCTAAAGCTAAAAACACCGGCGCATCAGAACAGCGCCCCCATATGACGTCACGACCCAGAATGCACTGCGTCGTAAACAACAATGGCGGCCTACGGTGAAATAAAGTTTATAAAAATATATTTAACTGGGAAATATTTTCGAAAAAATGACATCATAGTTATGTTACTAACAGTAAAATAAACAATATAGAGCAAACATGTCACTATAGTCGGAGTTCCTTTTAAAAGGAACCCCGACTATAACAATTAATAGGGCTAAAAATACTACCACTAACCTCTGCTATTAAAATACATTGTTAAAAATATATAAGCATTCCTTTGTGAGTTAAATAATTGTGTTTGTTTACGACATAATTTCATAACTGGCGGCCGCCATGTTTTCGTGTGCGCAATGCATTCTGGGATGATGACGTAGTATGGTTGCCGCCTCTTTTCTGCCGTCGGCTGAGCAAAGCGAGCTGCTACCATCTTGTGATCAAAATGCCACACTGCGCTGCTTTTGGCTGCAATTTCCAGTCTAAAGGGAACAAAGGAAGTGATGTAAGCCTCCATAGCCTCCCCAAGGAGCCAAAGTTGAGGAAACTTTGGGAGGATGCGGTTGGAGAGTTGCGCTGCCCAAAGACCCGCGGCTGTGCTCTCGCCATTTTAGCGCTGACTCCTTCGAGGCCTTTCACCGCCCGCAGCTTATGAGAGAGCTCGCAGGTGCTTCTGGATACAAGCGACGGCTAAAACCGGACGCAGTCCCAACCTGCTTTCCTCACAAGGAGCCAAACGCCCGCGAGTGGCGAGTGAGAGCCGGATAAAAGCCCGTGGAAAGACGGGAGGCGCTGGACATGTACCTGAACCAGCCCGCTATTGTGACCGCGGCTTCTGACAACTCACGGTACGACACCGAGCCCGCAATGGAGGAGGTAAACACCGCGAAATGTCCTTCAAACTGCCTGACATCAGTAAGTGTGCAGTGTTTACCTGTCATGTGTGATGCGTCCACTCAAACTGAGGTTAGCATGTCCGATGCGGCTGTACAGTGTGAAGCTAACGCTAATGCTAATGTCCATTGGCCTGTCACGGACCACAACTACTCCGGTAAAGGTGACATCGACTTGGATGGAGATAGTGACGGAAATTCAGATGATCTGTTTAGTCCTACACCTGATGACGCCAGTGTACTCAGTCAGCCCCAGTGCAGTCAGTCTGATCCGGATTTTGTTGATAGTTCATCATCACAATTTACTGAATCTCAGATGTCGATCACAACATCTACAGGCAGAGTTTTTTTGGTTTTTGAGGATCAGCTAAAGCAGCTTTTGGGGCGCTGTGTAAAGTGCGGTTCTCTCATTGCTGAAGAAGACGTCATAGAGCTACAGAACGAAGGGTCCCAGCTGACGCTAGAGTTCACCTGTGCGAACAGCTGCAGTTACCGCTGGCAGGCTCAGCCAACTCTGAGTGGAACCAAAGGTGCCGGAAACCTGCTTCTAACGACATCTGTGTTTTTTCAGTGGCATTCATTTTGCAAAGTTTGAGAGATTTTGCTGCAATATGAACCTAAAATCAATAAGTGAGGACACGTACACAGCCCTAAGAAAAAAAATTTGTGTTTCCTACCATCACAAAAACCTGGATCAACGAGCGGAATGCAGTGCTGACTGATCTGGCATCTCAAGAGGTGGTACTCTGTGGAGACGGCAGGTGTGATTCACCAGGGCACTCAGCCAAATACTGCACATACACATTTTTAGATGCACAGAGTAATAAGGTGGTGGACTTCAAAGTTGTGAGTGTCACCCAGGTGTCAAACTCCAATGCATGGAGCTGCATGGATTAAAGAGGCTCTTAAAACAATTGAAGAAGACGGGGTGCATGTTTCCACCATCTCGACTGACCGCCATCCTCAAATTGTTAAGGAGATGAGGATCAATAATCCAGAAAAGTTCCATGAATTTGACCCGTGGCATGTGGCAAAGGTGTGTCTAAAAAACTGACAGCAGAAGCCAAGAGAAGGAGCTGTGAGGACCTTGGTGCATGGATTCCATCCATCATTAACCACCTGTGGTGGTGTGCCCAGAACTGTGCGGAGGATGCTGTGCTGCTAAAGGAGAAGTGGGTGTCAGTGATACACCATGTGACCAACCGACACGACTGGCCAAGGAACAGGCACTACCACTGCTGTGACCATGAGCCCCTTGATGAGGAGAGCCAGAGAAAAAAGCTGTGGTAGAAACCTGGGACTGAAGCTCATAATGCACTGGTGAAGATTGTGACAGACAAGCGGCTCCTGAAAGACCTGGACCATCTTACCAAGTGCATCCACACAACATCATTAGAGGTATAAATTTCTCCTTTTGTATCATTGTACTGGTAAGCACTAGTAAATAACTTACATTCTCTATTTTCTATTGTAGGTGTACCACTCCATGTACCTGAAGTACCTCCCAAAGAGAACTCACTTTGGTTATGATGTGATGGTCCACGCCTCCATGCTCGCTGCTCTGGATCATAATAACAACGTGAACAGGGAGCAGGTAAGTGAACTGTTCTTTTTTGTTGCAATTTGGGAATGTTTTAAGGAGAACTATTTTGATTTGTGAGACATAACTGAGATTTGGTGACATTCACCTGGCACATACACTGGACAAAATTGGATGGTGGATTATTATGCCTCTAAATCAGTTTTAAAACTTTAAAACATTTAGGGTTCTATTACTTTTTTTTCTTTTTTTAATCAAGCTGTAGTTTGCAGAATCATTAAGAAAAGATTGAAATGATAAGCTGTTAAACTTATTATGGATGCACATTCACAATTGATTCAAAAATCACAATTTTAGAGGCTGCAATTAGAAAATTGAAAAAGGCTGCTATTTCAGTTGTACAATGTTCGATAGAAAGACTAAAATCTCCTGCCTCCACTGTTTTTACCTCCTGCCTCCACTGTTAGCTTTTAGCCTGTAATTTCAACCTCTACAATCATGTTCTGAAATTCATATGATTCTTGGATTAGTTTTGCAGCTCATAATAGTCTGAGCTCAGATGTTAAATTACTAGATGTTTTTAAAGTCACTTGTGAAATGAAGCTTGGTTGGTTTTTGTCAAGTAAAATCTGATCTGTAAAAAAACACTATCATTATTATAGTTTTTCTTTGCTAAATCCATACTATACTGTGTTCTCTTTAGACATACATTTTTTTTTATTGCAAGCACAGTGTGACACAAACTTTTTTTTATGTGCTTGAACAGGCTGTGTACCAGGACGGGGAGAGTGTTGGTGAACCAAAGTATAAAACAGCATGGAGTAAAGTTCACAAGAACTTCAGAGCAAGACCAGTGGCTGTGGGGAAGGACTACAGCTACATGAGAGTGATGGTGGCGGACGTTCTCTCCTCTGTCAACGATACAAGGGACTCTGGCCCCACACAGAACTCTGCATGTAATGGCTCCACAGGAAAGACTATCCAGAGAACAAATTATCTCACAGACACATCAGTTTTCCCGATTCAAGTAGAACGGTTCATGGTAAAGCTATTACCTTGCATGTTTTGACAGTGGTACTACCGCCTTCATCAAAGAAGACGTCTCACCTGTTCGTGTGTGACATGTCTCTTCTCAGCTGTGGATCCCAGGCATGACCACTTTGACAGAGTTACTGCATCTGACAGGGTGGCCACTTCTGCTGCAGTGTGGTGGTTTTTAGAGAAGTCAATCCCAGGTGTGCACTAGGTTAAGCCTAGGGAGATTTTTTTTTTCTCTTGCTTCCTGATCTCAATAGCCTCAGGCAATTGTATTTGTGTTCTTCTGCTGGGATTGATGAAGGCTATAACCTGGTGCACACCTGGGATGGACTTCTCTAAAAACCACCACGCTGCAGCAGACGTGGCCACCCTGTCAGATGCAGTAACTCTGTCAAAGTGGTCATGCCTGGGATCCACAGCTGATGACACATGTCATGACACCTCTGACAAAGGCGGTAGTACCACTGTTGAAACATTTAAGGTAAAGTTAATGGTTATATTCAACTCGCAAATCAATCATCAATTAGGTTTTATGCTGCCATAATGCCTCGTGATTGTAAATCTACAAACTCAAAGACCGCAGATGACAATGAAAACATGGGAAATCGCTTACCTACTGTAAATTCCGGACTATTGAGCACACCTGAATATAAGCCGCACCAACAAAATTTATAAAGAAAAAACAACATTTTCATATATTGGCCACACTGGTCTAAAAGCCGCAGCTGTCCAAGCTGTTCCAAGCACATTTGAAGCACACTGGAAATACTGAACTTTTATCTTTGTCTGCAGTCAAATATTTCAAAAGAACGGCAGCCTATAGGTACATTTACTTTTATTATAGTATGTTACGAACTTAAAAGTTTATACATTTGATCTATATTATATTTTAAACCGTGTTAAGTCAAACCAAAGCGCTGCCCACACAGCGGTGAGTGTGAGTGTGGCCGTGTTTAGAGCCGCCCTCCGCCTGACTGCGTTCATTGTCCCGACCACCAGGAGTATCCTGGTGTTCAAAGCTGCTCTGCTCTGGGTCCATGGTGAATCACTTGAGACTGGCTTTTAATGAATTTAACCCACTATTGGCTTAATATAAATAATATTGAATCGCATTTTTTTTCACCCCAAAGCCATGTTATAGCGTGGGAGGGCATCCTGCTGCCCCAACTCCGACGTGCAGTAAACATCACAGACCTGTCTGGGGTATTGGGCAGATGAGTGGCGTACATCCGAAAGGAAACACGTGAAAGTCTCCATCGTCTCCACAATTTAATGTCAAGATTTGGAACTGTTATTTCTCATGTTGGAGTTCTTTCGTCAGAAATATTTGTGGACCCAGGTGCATCTTTATTGGTAACATGACAAAATATTCAGTATGACCATAAAAATCAATAAATTAGGTGCGCTGTTATATAGTCCGGAAATTACAGTACTTGTTTAATATAAAGAACAAAACAAAACGGTTAAGTGACTAGACGACAACATGAATACAACCAAGAAGTTGTTCTTTTAATGTTTTGTTTTTATGCATATTTGGATCAGCGCTACATTCTGGATTGGACTTAATGTAGCACATTTGCGCACAATTTCTTTTAGTGAAATTAGCACGATTACAGTATTGCAATCAAATCAGAATGACGGTGCTAAAGACTGTGAAGCCCTGTCTGAAGCACATTTTGAAATTTATGGGATTCTTGTATGAGTTTGGTAATAGTCTTTTAAGTGTTACTGGACATGTGAATTGAAATGCACAAAGTGAGCTGAAACTTGACTTGTTTAACATAAATGATCTTATAATTGCATTTTAAGGAGTTGTTGGCAAAAGTGCAGGTATTCTTTATTGTATACATTATTTTATGTTTGTCAACGACAACAAAATCAGCCATAAGTCAAGCCATTGCCTCGTACCCTTTTATTTGTGCTCTTACTCCTTTGAGGAAAACTGTAACATCACTGGAGCATGTGCATACTGCCTTCATAATACCTTTTTATTGGTGAAACCAGTCTCAATAGTGTTTCTGTAGCTTCTGTAACTTTAAGCCACGGTGTCCAACCTGAAACTCTCCAGCCCATCTCAACTTATGTAGCAAGTCATAGTTATACATTTTATGTTTGTGTTCAATGTGTTCTCAAGTCAATAATTTGATCATCAGGTATTTACTAATATTAGATTGTAGTATATAGAGAAGACACCAAGCCCATTCTTTCTTTGTGTTGAAATATCATCTTTGCTTCATCTGTCTAGGGTGTACTCCACCTTATTCAATGTATCTCAATATTGTAAAATATTTAATAATTGACATTTTTTTGTACTTTGGTTTTAAAGGTTTATTGAAATATTTGATTCAAACTACTGGTGCATTGGTTGTTTTTGATAAAAGGCTGTCCATTACATGTCATAAAAATCTGTCCACGCCTCATCCACTTCTGTATGATCCATGTCTACAGGCTGAAACCCTGTGTAGAGTCCGCTCGGTTCAGGGTAGACCTGTCTAATTTTGTTGACAGCACAAGAGGGAATGACTCTGCGGACTCTTCTCCCTAGCCAGCCGTGCATCCACCAAGTAAACTGCCGATATCCTGCATATCTGTTGGACCTGATGAAATAGTAATTAAAATAGAAATCTGTGTAATCTAATATATAAATATTGCATAATCTCAGCAAGAAAAAAAAGTGTATTGAAAAGGAGTGCTGATTACTATGTCGTAACGATTTCGACTGTGACCACAAGGTGGTGCTTATGTATTACTGACGTGGCTGTGGGAAATTAGTGAATTCCACTCAGAAAATATTTAAAACAATGGACCCAAACTGCTTTATCACAGCTAATCAACAACAATAGCACAGCACATTGCTCTAGGCTAAAGCCAAGGTACAGCATTAGCTACCAGCTCAACTTAATTCTAAAGCATCAGCATTAGCCACTAGCCTTGCTGCTAACTTTGTAACCATTTCAGTGGAGCTATTTTGTACTTAACATACGACTTGCCTATTGGTGATCTGGCCTCTGTTGGGCAAGCCAGCACTGAACCGGTCTTGAAGGCTAACCCGAGCAGCCCATAAAACATCAGGGTTAATGCACACAGCATTAAAGCTTGGATGTGCTGCGATACAGGGCAGGTCTGTAAAGTAACGATATGCAAATTATATCACTTAACTCTTAAACAGTAAAGTAGTTAATACTTTTATATGATCGGGTAATGGGAACAAGTACCATGGACAGTAGCAGAAATAAAAGTGAGCTCTTTACAGCATACGCTCTCTTCTCAGTGGGCATCGGCACACAGCTGCCACAAAGACACCACTGAACATGACCAATTCTACTTTCCTCTCTGTCATCGTGTTCACTGTCATTGTGGGCTTCTGTGTCACTTTCATCGTGAGTTTGATCGCGCTCTGGTTCAAATTGAAAAGGCTGAACAGAGGAGCTCATTGCTGCTAAAGCTAAAAACACCGGCGCATCAGAACCATAGACTGTTAAAAAGAATAGACAGCTCCTCCTCACTCCTCCCCGTTTACCATAATGACCACTTTCGAGGGGGAAATCATGGTGGATTTACAGACTCCTCCTCCCCAGCTCTGACGAAGCATGTTCCTAATAAGGGCAAAAGGGCGGGATCTCACTGTAAACTCGGCCCTTGCGTGACGTGTAGCTCGCGCAGCTCCAATGCCAACAGTCCGACCTCCGTTAAGTAGGAGATTAAAAAAAATATATTTCGAAAACCAGCCTGGTTTCAATTTTTTTGACTAACCCAGCGTTATCTCAGGAGGAATATGTAGCCATATTAAGTGTTGAAAAAATTGAAACCAGGCATTAAAGTTGTTTTTAACGTGTCTAAAGTCCAATGCTTTTCAATGGGGGCCTAGCGGCCAAATGGAGGTACTACAGCAATGGAAGAGCAATGGCGGCCTCCAGTGTTTGCGGTCACAAAGCAGAGCAGCCAGCGGCCATTGATCAGAACAGCGCCCCCATATGACGTCACGACCCAGAATGCACTGCGACCTAAACAACAATGGCGGCCTACGGTGAAATAAAGTTTATAAAAATATATTTAACTGGGAAATATTTTCGAAAAAATGACATCATAGTTATGTTACTAACAGTAAAATAAACAATATAGAGCAAACATGTCACTATAGTCGGAGTTCCTTTTAAGATTCCGGGCCGAATTCCTCTTATCTATTATTTGACTGCACAGGATTATAGGGGCAATCACAGTGATCAGAGAGGAACTCATTCAGCACATCAGGCAATTGTTTAAGCATGTATGGGTTAGAAAAATGTTTTTTTTTTTTTAAACATTTATGCTCCATCCGAAACCAGTAAATTGGTAAGAGGTCTTACGCCAAACCGGATGTGCGTCAGCATCCGCCATGATAAGAAGCGTCCGAATTGGGCTTTCAGTTAGGAAGGAGTTAGGGAAAGTGGCCTGTATGCTAACTATCATAGCCACTTTAGCATAGGGACCTCTGATGCTAACTTACTGGCGATTAGGAGCTATGTGCCATCCCATAAGCCAATCCGACACCTCATGAACTTTATTATAATTCCCAAAGTGCACTCTTGTAAATATTGTACATGTTGTATGTAACTCTTTCCTTATAATACATTTGGGTGCTTGGCATATCACGGCAGATCTTTCTCCTGTGTTTTATTAAGTGCTGGTCCCTTCCTCTGAGACAAATCTACCCCTGCATCTTCCTAGTCACCCTATTATTTTATCTATACGGCAACGTAAGCGTGCTACATAACCCTAACCCTCTGTATACTTAACCCTAATAACCCTAACCATTTAATTTCACTTAACATTATAATGTTTTTCTATTAATTTCTCCATTAAACCAAGTTGTGTTCTGGATTAGAGAGCCATATCCAACCCTTGGCCCTAACCTTAAGGTCAGTGGACTAATGCCTAAACCTAATTTTTTGGAAGGACAATTTCAGTTTGACATATTATCAGTTTTGCATTTGGAATTACGTTAGTTTCTTATTTTCGTGTGTCAAACTCATTGGAGTCTAGCTCAAGGGATGAGTAACTAAGGTATGGGGATGGCTAGCGTGACGTCATGACATCACTTCCGTGTCCAAGCCGCTGCATCTAATGTAAACACAATGGCAGTAGCTAAGGAACCGGTCACTTTTTTTACGGTGACATCGTATTTTGCGGACACCCCAAAGTCCGTGAAAAAGGGTTTGAACTCCTACAACTCCAACAGAGTTGTAAATGTTAAGGTGCGTTCAGACCGAACGTGCGTCCACGCTCCGTCAGCCTCTAGTTGGACGCCAAACATTGCCGCTTCACACTCGCGAGAAACGCCGTTTGCTGGCGCGTGAAGTTTTGCAAGCGCCATAATTAGGAGGTGTGTCATACAACTCAGGCCGAGCGCAAACCGCGATGATCAACTTGTCCTCCATGCTGCAGGTCAGGGGCGCAACTACCGCAACTACCCCCCCCCCCACACACACACACATGGCTCTTTGATGGTTGTTTCTTTTTTTTTTTTAAGAAAATAAATACCCTCTGATTTGACTTCATTTTAACGAAAATGTCACTATTTCACACAATATAACATCGATATTTCCCTCTATGGAGTTTGTTATCACAAAAAAACAATCACACGGCCCGATTAAAGCTTCTGTTGCTTCATTCACGTAACTTTTCCTCCTCTCCCTCGCGCAAGAGGGGAGAAATCAATGCAAGCTTCAACGCCATCTCCTCTGTAACCGTGTTTATTATTTCATTAGGACTTTTATTTCTCAAACTTGTTGCCTTATGCTCACTTTGAGCTCCTCGTGGGGCTGCAGCAGCAGCGGTGGAAATGACAGTCCCTCTGCACTCCTCTCTGCCCCACTCCAGCAGTGACTTGTTTCGCAAAATAAGCACAACTAAAGTGACGCCCGTCCCCCAAAGAGGAATAAAAAAAAACACTTCACCACCGCGAACCTGTTCATATCGTTCACTGTAAAGACTCGTTCAAAAGAGCCGGATCGTTCACGACCGACACACATAGACTGTTAAAAAGAACACATCACTATTGGCGCCCCTATGAAAGGCATATATTGTGTATGCCCTTTTTGCGCCACTGCTGCAGGTAACAGGTGCCGCTCACTATTTGAGCCCAGTCCCGGATTGGTTAACAAGGCATAAATGAACGCACGTGTAGATTGGATTACTTGAGTGCATGTAGCAGTGGGCGCGGCATCGCTGCTCTGTTCTCACTGGTTTTTACGCGCGTTAATCCTCATCTGCTCGCATTTGCAACGCTTCATACGCGCGGACATCTTTGCTTACATTTCGACGCGCATCGAAGCACGTCTACATAGGGTTAACATGGAAGTTGGTGGCGTGTCAGCGTTTGGTCTGTACGCACCATTAGTGTGCTGGCAGGTGGAAGTCTGAAAGGGAAAGTACAGGCTTCAATGAAAAGTAAAGTTTACGAGGTTGAGGTGAGGTCCTGACTCTGAGTGACTCGTCATCTGGCACAACATTCTATGACTTTTGTTGCTTTATATAAACATAAAACAAATCGTTAATCAAACATTAAGCTGTCGCCCTTTACCATAAAAAGATTGTACATTTGTCACGGTTCAAACGTTACAAGTTTTTAGTAGCTACCGTAGCTCGCTAACTTAAGGCTGTCGGTCACCAAGCTAACTTTACTGTACAAGTGTAACGTTAACTATTGTACTTAGCTATGTTAGAATAAGTACCTATGGTTCGTTGACAACTTAAAACTCTGGAAAAGTATTACTCGCCCAATACAGATTAGACGTTACCTAACTAGTTTTTGGCTCCACCTAGTGCAACACAAAGATAAGAAAACCTTTATTGATCTCACAATTCACTTTTTACATTCAGCTCTCAAGAAAACACTCAGGGTGTGCAGAATAGACAGGAAACGTGCGAACAATTAAATAGTAAATATAGGAGGTATCTTATACAGTGACTACCACACTTCAGGGGGCAAAAAGTATAAACAATAAAAAAAGTTAGCAGTGCAGGCTTACAGTCAGAGTGCACTACAAAGCTTTGCCTCTTAGCATTGTTAAGAGTTTTTTGTGAGGGTTAGCAAAGTTGATTTCACTCAGGTACACGTTGAGGGACAGGAAGTGAAGGCAAGTTCTTGCTCTTGTGCCATCGGGGGGTCCAAGTGCCACCATGTTGCAGCCCTCCTCATTTGGGCTGAGAAGAACTTCACCCGCACGGCTGTCGAGTGTATGTGGAAGAGGCCCACGACACCCAAAACCGAGGAAATCACGGCCAAGAAAGTGTCTGTGATTGCACCTTTCACATCACAAGGTTAGTTCTTCGAGTAACTTGGAAATATCTGTCATGCTTTCTGTTTTGTTATCATTGGAAAACAATGACCATATGTTTTCTTTCCATACTAAATCTAGGCCTGGGTTAAATAGCAGTTACCATCATACCCTTTATGCTATTTTTTCAGCTGGAATTAAACTACGTGTCACCCCGGAGGACAGAGAATGGGCATAGTCATCTCTGGCACAGCTTGACCGTTTTACAGGTCTGGGTTGGATATTAGCTCCAGAACCTCCTGCACTGCCTCAGGTTTGACTTGTGTTTTGTGTTTTGTTGTTTCATGTCCTGCTTTATCAGAAACTTCACATGTACACCACATTAAATCAGTTACAAAGGTTGACAACATCCCTAGTAAGATGGTAAATTTAGTTTGACATATCCACAGATTTAAACCATTGCAAATCAGACATAAACCTGTTCAGACTTTAATTTTAACTTTATTTATTTATACGCATTTCGTACACAAGGCAACTCAATATATGTATGTCTGTGAACAATGTTGACATGAAGGGATCTAATTGTTGTTGTTCTGATTCAATGATATTTGTTGGGACAGACGTTTGACCCCTGCCATCACATCAAAACTTTTGATGGGATATTGGCCAGCTCCGGGTATGGTGATGTAGAGGACAAAGCTCAACATCTGCTTTCATCCCTTGCTGTGAGCCCACAACAAAAGGAAGCCATCGAGAGAGCCACAGTTGGGCAAACTAAGAATGACTTATGGTAATAATACATACAAGGATCGATTGATTTCATGTGTACTAAAAGTCATTAGTGACTAGCTCTTTCTTGAATTGCTTTTAAGTGCTGTGAGGTTAACTGTTGTGTGTTTCTTTATAACAGGATGGCATATCGCAAGAAGAGAGTTACAGCCAGCAACTTTGGTCTTGTGTTGGCGGCAGTGAAGAGGAACTCTTACCCTCCTTCATTGAAGCCCAGCGAGTCCATCTGCGGGTTTGCTGAAACAGCTGAGGCTACTACCTCTACGATGAACCGGCGGCTAACGGAGCCACGAAGAACATCGGACACCATTTGTCTCGCTACGGCGGTGAGTTGTAATCCATCCAACCACCATGTACTCGAGAATCAAACATCTTCCAATGCTGCTATGACAGATGCAGAAAGTAAACAAAGACGGTGTCCCGCAAGGGTCAAAACTTCAAATCGCGCAACAGCGAAGCAGAGGCAGCTCAAGTTTTTCCAGACTGTAAATCATGCGCAAGTTATATGGAATCCGCAAACGAAACCCAAAGGAATACTAGGTGGACATCTCAACGTTAGAAGTATTTTACCAAAAATAGACCAAATATATAACCTGTTAACTGACTCCAATTTGGACTTTTTGTGCGTTTCTGAAAGCTGGCTAAATCAGTGTACTCCAACAAATCTAATTAATATACCAGGCTATAAGTGCTTTAGAAGAGACCGGGAAAAGGGAAGGGGCGGGGGGGTGTTAATATACATTAGAGATCAGTTTCAATGTGAAGATGTTGCAATTAATGTGAAGTTGGAGTGCCTTGCACTCAGAGTTACTTTGTCTACAACCATGAAATTTAACTTATGTGTTCTTTACAATCCACCCTCACACAGTGTACACTTTTACAATGAATTCAAGAGTTTCCTTTCTAACATGGATTGCTCTGAAAGCATAATATTGGGCGACTGCAATATAAACTGGCTGGAAAAAAGTAGCAAAATGAAATTAAAAGTTCTAGTAGATAAATTTAAATATAAACAGCTGATAGACAAACCTACCAGAGTCACTAGAAGTAGTAAAACGCTGATTGACCTCATTCTCACAAATAGGCCGGAAAGAATAACAAAAACCTATAACCTCATTACTGGGCTCTCCGATCATAACATGACGTAATTGTTAGGTCAATCGTTTATTACCCAATTTCCTATCATAACCAAGAAACAAAAATACAGAAAACAGGAATTCCAAAAGCAAAACTAAACATCTTTGAAGAAGAACTGAACCAAATAAACTGGGATAATGTTATGAAAGAGTCCTATGTGAACGAAAGTGCTAATATCTTTGTCACTACACTGAGTAAAATGGTAAAAAAGTTTACTAAAACATGGACAAGTAAACCACAAAAGCATTCCCTCCATGGTTTAACAGCGATATTTGGCATATTATGAAAAAACGTGACACTGCACGTAAAAAGTCTCTGAAGTCTAGAAACAGCACAGACCATCAAATTTATACTACACTTAGAAATCAAGTCATAAGCAATCTACGTAAGCCAAAACCGACTACTTTACTAAAAGATAGAAGAGGCTAACGGTTGTAGCTCTAAATTGTGGCAACACATAAACTACTTAACCAACCCTGCAAAAAAAAGGTGCGTTAGGATAGATTCCATAAAAGTGGATGGCACTCTTGTCAATAACAATGAGTCAATGGCAAATGTTTTTAATAATTTTTTTATAGACTCTGTGCATGAACTAGCAAACAAATTTAAAAACAAGGTGACATGTGTTGAAGATGTTAACTTGGGTAACGCAAGCCTTTTTAAAATCCAAGAGGTCTCTTCTGATAAAGTTAAAAAGATAATTAAAGCCGCAAGCGGCGATGGAGGCCCTCGCCCCTGGCGCAGCCCCCCTTGCGACCGCCCCCCTTTGATACTGACCCCGCTCTCGCCAAACCTGCTCTCCCCTCGGCCTCACACACAACCTGTGTGCTCTCTGCTAACTCTTGCTCCGGCCCACTCTCGCCTTGCCTTTGTCACACCTTACTCTTGCCCCAGGTATCTATGATGCCAGCCCACTCTTGCTTCAGCCTCAGGGCCCCGGCCTCACGTTCACCACAGCGGTGCTTTTCACTCGTTCTGTAGTTGAAATACTTTCTATGGCCAGTGAACTGCAATACTCGGGAGAAGCCAGCAGGCAAAACAGCATCTGGACAGAGGTGCACTCTTGTATTTGCAGAAAAAAAGAGCAGTGATCTGCACGAGTAAAGAGGAAAATGGCAGTGAAAGGTAGAAAAGTGGCTAAATAAATAATTGTGTCTACATAACTTGGTGCTCATTCTGGAGTTGTATCTGGTTCAGAGTGCAGTGGCCCATGTGAAAGAGAAAGCATTATAAAAGTGTCAATACCATGTTTGAACTGGCAACCTCCTGCATCAAAGACAAGGACATTATTACTGAGCTATAACATGACCCCAAGGTTAACCTGATACGGGCTACTTTTCTCTGAATCCCCGGGTGTGAAAATATGTCCAAGCAAGGCATTTGGGAAGAGAGGTCATTTTTGCCCCTCCATTTTCTCCATTGTTTTCGACATTTTCCCCCAGTTGTTCCTCTATTGTTTTCCTACTGTCCCCCATGTCTTTCTGTGTAGTTGTGCATATTTCTAAACTGTTCTTTCTTCATTTTTAATAAGGTTGGGACCATAGGCGCCGATGTATGTTCTTCCCAGTAGATGCCCAGTCCAAACCAAAAATGAAAAAAAAAAATATTGTTGAGTTTGAACTAGTGCTGGGCGATATGACGATACATATCGTGGGGACGATAGAAAAGTGCCTATCGTGCCATTTCTCTTCTATCGTTTCTATCGTTTCTAACCTAATTTAATCAATTATTAAAGCAAATATTTCATTAAATAGGCCACAAGAATGTATTAGTGTTGTCTTGTCACTATACATCGTCTAAGTTTATATTAAGTGATTATAAACCAGAATAAAAAGAACTTTTTCGCAAAGAAACTCTGCCTTGTGGTTTTGCGACATCACCCTGCTTTACGATATCTCTGTCCGCCGCCACACCTGCTGTAGCAACGGCGACATCTAATGGACGTACACGCGGGGCTCTCTCTCCCTGTTAAACACCGCGTGGTTTCACTCTGCTTTACGCACGGCAACTAAACAGCTTTTTAGTGATGGATCTTTTTAGCGCGTGGATCTGGATTAAACACACGAGAGAGAAGAGAGGAGAGGCGTGGTGCAGGAGGTAAGAGACGGATCGGGCAGCGCGTAGAGCAGCTAAAGACGTACAATACAAACTGCTCGCCCACTGTTTCTTAAACATTACATTAAAGTTGAGAAAATGGCGATAATAAGCTCCAATTTACATTTGTTTTAGTGTAATATGAGCGTTGATATTGAGGAGCAGATGATGCTCTGAGTAAGTCGTTCTCTACGCACGAGTTTACACATTTCTGTTGTTAAATTCGTGTTGACTCTGGTCAGATCATGTTTAGCCCATTTATCCTGCAGTCTCACATTTTTCCTGACATTGACAATATATGCTATATAAATTATCCATAGCAAAACCACTGCTTCAAAATAAAGTTGAAAAAAAGTAAGCAATGATATTTTTGTCAAACTTTTCAAAGAATAACTGAAAACTGACTTTATTGTGGTATATCGTGATATGTATCGTTATCGTGATATAAAATAATCCATATCGTGATATAAGTTTTTTCCATATCGCCCAGCACTAGTTTGAACCAGCGACCTCCTGCACCAAAGACCAGCGCACTATCTCTGAGCTATAACTCTGTGTAATGGCCTAATGCCTAATGTGGGCTACTACTATTCTCTAAATGACTAGGGCGAAATTAGATCCCACCATGCCACTGGAGGAGAGAGGTAATTTCAGGTCATTTTCCCTCACCCCCCTCCATTTCTTGATTGTTTTCGACACCCTCCCCAGTTTTGCCTCAAGTGTTTCCCTAGTGTCCCCACATTTCTTTCTGTGTAGTTCCACATATTTTGAAACTGTTCTTTCCTCGTTATTAATGAGGATTTAATAAAATATTCATTAAAAAAAGAAAAACAAAAAAGTCATGGTTGGGTTTGAAACGGCAATCTAATGGTTGCAAACCCTGCACTCTATAAAGGGAGCTAGACAAGCACAGATACTTTTACAACCGAACTGACAAATATCTTATGAAACGCCTTGCGCTCATGTAGGTCTAGGCTTGGACAATGTGTGGGTCATTTCCCCGTTTTTTTTAGTGAGGGTGGGGCCATAGGCGCCGATTCAGGTTCTTCCCAGTAGGTACTGAGTCACAAATCAAAAGGAAAAAAAAAGAAGTCACTGTGGGGTTTGAACCGGCAATCTAATGGATGGGAACCCTGCACTGTACTAACGGAGCTATACAAGCTTAAGCAACAACACTGCGGATTTTATATTAATCTTATGAAACACTTACACTCGTGTAGGGGTGTCACGATTTCAATTTTTTGAGTCACGATTATTGTGAGAGAAATATTGCGATTTTACGATTATTCACGATTATCGACCGAATAAAAAGGAAAGAACTGATATTTTTAGTTTTTGTCTTTAAAAAGCTTTTTAATACTTGCACTTGTAAACATTCACTGTTTCTAAAATGAAAATGCTTTAAGATTGTTTTGCATCAAAATAAATAGGCCTACATTGAATAATACAAAACAATGTCAACTTTACTTCTTTATAATGGCCATAATTATCATAATTGTTTTACTATTATTAGGCCACAAGCTAGGCTAGGTTTTATGTTCTCAAAAGTTATGCTGCTGGTTAATTATTTGTCAGATGTTTTGATGAACAGAGAATGAAACGTGTTTACAAAATGATAAAGCTCAACGCACACCAGAAAGCAGCGCGCCGCGGCACGTCTTCTGACGCGCGTCCATGTGGGATTTCAACACACACCGGAGCGCGCCGCGTCACGGCACTTCAGAGGCTTTTCTCAAACCGTGCGGGGCTTTACACACGTGATTTATACAGTTATCATAAATAAAAGAAGACACATATGTCCGTGTTGCAGAGAGAGAGAGAGAGCAAACCTGGCTCTTTTTTGTAGGTTAATAGCGAGTTGGCGACAGACACGAGTTTAACTTCCCCTGATGCCTGAGCCCTGACGATGGTTTCTCTGTCTCCGCGGCTTCTCTGTCCAAACAAACAAAGTTCACGGCGGTTTCCCTGTCTGTCACTGACTAGACCCGCCTCTGTGCCTTTGCAGGATTGTTAAAAGCCTGTGTTTTCCTCCGCACCGCCGCGTCTGAATTCAACAAATCTGAATCGTGGCGCGGGGTCCAGCGTCGCCGCGCGTCACTGCAACCTCGGTGTGCGTTCTCTCATAGAAAATAAAGGAGGCGGCTCTTTTGCCGCACGTCAATGCGTTTCGGTGTGCGTTGAGACTATTTTGAACAGCTGATTTCCACATGTGCGCGGTTTCACTTTCCTTTCTGTTACACTGAAGCAGAGTGGAGCGCGTTAGCTTTTTGTTTACATCCTGAGCCAGTTGTGGTGGCTATTTCCGAACATTTGGACAACTTTTTTGGGAATTATGCAGTTAGTTACCTTGACCTGGACATTTACAGCGACGGATTATGTGAGTTTACGCGCTGTTTATGGCGTGTAGCGGCTCGTGCGTCAGCGTGAACAATTTCCGCGGTAAACCTTGGCTTCTGAAATTCTTACAAATAACCTACCGCGTCCTTTTATAATCGTGGTAATCGTAAAACCGGTTAATCTTGTCATCCCTACACTCGTGTGTTCGCAGAAAACGGAATTACAGTTCAGGCAATATTTATTGAAACATTTTGTAATTAGGGCTAATTCCCTGGGCGCCCAAAGATCTGAGAAGGTGCTCCAGCCCCACAAAGTCTCGATAGATGACGGAATATTTTGGTGAGACCAAAATAGTACGAGGAATAAACGGAGAGATGGACAGGAAACAGCCTATCTGAACTTCCTGTGATTGTACTCTCCAAAAAACCTGATTTTGGAGGCAAAAACGTTCAAATTACAGCTTCTTTCTGTAACAGAGGGGTAGTAAAACTATGTATGAGTCTAAAGTGTGGCTGTTGTGAATAAAGGGGGAATTTGGGAAAATGGCGATTTTAAGGAGAAACTCTGACAGAGGCCATCATGCTGCCAGAAGAAGAACTCTGGCTATTTTCACGGAGGATGGGCGGGCCACTTACAAGCCACTTAAAAGCCATCTTAAGCCAGCAGATGGCGCTGTTGGGCCATCTTGATCAGGCTTAATAAGTGGAGTGGTTAACTTGACCCCCACATGTTATACATTTTCGGAAAGCTCTGACTGAGGCGCATGTGACTGTCAGGGTCATTGGTCACTGCCGAGTATGCAGTGATCAACATGTGTAGATGAGGTAGGCCTGGGAGCAGCCTATATGTTAATGGCTGCGTTCTGTTCAGTTTCGGGTGGTGCATTAGTGACTTGAATATGAGCTCTGGCGGCCAATGCCTGTGAGCGTAAGCTGTCTTCGACAATACACGAAATGTAAGCATTCTTCGCCGCAGCGTTATGAGGAGACCGTTGAAATGTTTGACAAACCGTGCCTGATTCTTGAAGTTCAAGATGTCTAGATGCACTGTGCCAAGTATGATTTAATTTGGATGAAAAACCAGGGACTACTTCGTTAAAACATAAGTTGAGTCCAGCGGTTTTCCAACTGAAAGTCAAAATGGCCGAGTCCCTGTGCGTCCGGGCGTGGCGCTCCAATTGCGTTTTTGGTTAGTCCTGATGTGCCCTTTCACTGTACCCAAGGGTTTGGGGCTACGGCCAAAAACGTGTGTTTTCATTTGAATGGGGGTCAACTTTGAGAAGGCGCTGTGGAGCCATTTTGTTTTGGGTGTGGCCATTCGTCTATTTCCATAATTTTCATGCCATGACTCCGCCAAATTTGGTGAGTTTTCGGCAACGTTGAGCGGGTCAAAAGTGCGATCGTTTCCGGAGAAAAAAAATAAAATAATTAAAGCCGCTCGCGGCGATAAAGGCCCTCACCCCTTGCGACCGCCCCCCCTTGCGACTGCGCCCCTTTGCGACCGCCCCCTTGTGACCTGGCCAGTGTCACCTTTGTACGATGACTTTTTTGCGAGCGGGGTCTCATTGAGGCTTTTGATTGAAAACTCGGGGATCAGGGGTCAGAAGTTCAAGAGGTACGATTTTGAAGGTTCGAGGTTTGGGCCAAGATGGCCGACTTCCTGTAGCATTTAGGGCGGGCCATAATGTTTTTTTTACATGTCCTGACATGGTCTATGTCCCTGGCCAGTGTCACCTTTGTACAATGACTTTTTTTGAAACCGGGGTCTCATTGACTCAATGTAAACTGCCTGTTTCAGGGGGCGCCACTGAGCCATCTTTTATTATTTTCTCTCACGGACCCCACCCACAATTAGAGCTCCCGGAGCACTATTTTCTGATCCTGTTACTTGCACATCGGTTCACGTTTGCTATGTGAATTCTTGCGTTTTCTGTTTCCGTTATTGATTTTAATTAGTCCCTCGCAGGACACTGCGTGTCACTAGCTCGGGCCTAATAATACAAAACTAAGCAAGATAGAGGCATGTTGTAATAGACTTTTTTGATCAGCGTGACATGGGGAATCAGCTCATAATTTTTCTTTTCCTTTCGTGTAAGTGTAATTTTGCAGGTATAGGTAGGGGCCTTCGCAGGGTGGCTGGGCGCACCCTCCGAGATCGGGTGAGGAGCTCAGTTACCCGGGAGGAGCTCAGGGTAGAGTCGCTGCTCCTTCATGTCGAAAGGAGCCAGCTGAGGTGGCTAGGGCATCTGTTTCGGATGCCTCCTGGTCGCCTCCCTCGGGAGGTGTTCAGGCATGTCCTATTGGGGGAGGCCTCATGGAAGGCCCAGGACACGCTGGTTGGAATACGTCTCCGAGCTGGCCTGGTGTCGCCTCGGGGTCCCCCAGAACAGCTGGAGGAGGTGTGCGTGGATCGGGAAGTCTGGGCATCTCTGCTGAGACTGCTGCCTCCGCGACCCGGCCTCGGATAAAGCGGAAGAAATGGATGGATGGAGGTAGGGGGCGCTATTTTTTGTGAAAATTGCACAATTATCCAGGTTAATCAGTACGATCCATAGAGGGGCTTATGTGATCCAAATATGAGTGCAATTGGAATTTGCATGCCCTTTTGAGTTGTCGTCAAAGCAGCGGGGAAAAAGCATATTGGCAGAGCGGTACAAACTAAGCGAGATAGAGACTTTTTTTGATCAGTGTGACATGGAGAATCAGAATATAACCTTTGTTTTCACTTCCGTGAAACTAAATTTTTCCCGGCCATGTAATGTGCACAGGGGGCGCCGTTGGGCACTTTGTTTCGCGGACTTCAAAATTCTACATTTTTCACCAACCCTGATCATTAGGTCAAATAAAATTGAGTTTTTGTTAACGTTCAGGGGGTCAAAATTGAGATTAAAGACCTAATAATAATAATAATAATGGAAACTGTACTTTTGCCCTTTTATTTCTCCCAAACTACATTACTCAGAGTGATGCCTCTTTGATATGTTGATCCCCATGACAGGGAAGGCCTGTATGATTATTTTCACAACTCCATACCATCCCGATTTTTTTATTTGAATTTTTGAAGAAAAAACCTTTGAGGGGGCGCCAGTGGGTCATTTTATGCGATAGTGGCTGCCTTGCACATGGTTGGGTCCAGCTCTGGAATGTGCACGTGCGCCGGATTGGGTCCGTTCCAATCCGACAAGTCTGTGAAAGATATGAGACTTTGAATTTTGTTGAAAATGGCCTCTGAGTTGCGGGCTTGTCATGACCACGCCCAATAATATTTCCAAATTTAAACAATAATTTTGAAAGCCACATGGGTCTGGGACATTTTGGGCAAAAATTGAGGCTTTTGATTGAAAACTCGGGGATCAGGGGTCAGAAGTTCAAGAGGTACAGCGTTTATTTTTAAACAAAGGTACATTTATTAGTCATTTAAGTATTTACATTTCGGACATGCACACATAGTGTATGGAGGCATTTAAATGTAAAAAAAAGAGTTCCGTTTTGGTATTGGCCTTTAGCTACATGCTAACTGTAGCTTACTCCCTTACCATTTGAATATTAAGTTGATTTGTTTTATAATTATACTTGCGGTTAACAATGCAGTGGATTTTCACATATTTTAAATACTACTATGAGACCAATTCTGGACCGCAGACGTGTATATTAACAGAAATACATTGGTCTCTTTATTAGATCGTTTTGAAGTCTGCACGGGACAGAGGACCATGGCTTCCACAGACAAAACATGTAATCTTTTTTTTATTTATATCCGAATAGTTGCATACTGAATAAAAACATTAAAAGAGACATGAACAATATGCATGAGCTCACAATTATTGAATAATTCCATTACTATTTTTTTTTGTCTTATATATATATTTTTTTATTTAGACAAAGTCTGGATTATTGGTGACAGCTACGTCCGGCGTGGAGAAAAAGCTGCAGCCACGACCATGGGGAGAAACCTTGGCCTCACCAACGCCACAGTGTCCTGGTTTGGCTGGGGTGGTCTGAAGTGGAAGGGATTGATGGCCTTCTTCCACCAGTGCCGAAGAGGAAGAGCAGCCCCGGATGTCCTCCTCATCCACTGCAGCGGGAACGACCTCGGAGCGATGAAGAGTGTCGACATCGTTGCAGCCATGAAGGAGGACCTGCACCAGCTCCATCTGCAGAATCCATCTGTAAAAATCATCTTCTCTGGACTCACTCAGAGGCGCAGGTGGAGATCTGGTGCAAATCCGGGGAAGTTAGACAAGTCTAGAAAATTTGTCAACAGTGTTATGTCTGGATTTATGGAGAACATGGGTACTTTTATCCACCACCTTCATATTAGGTATGACACTCCAGGATTATTTTTAGTTGTTGATGTTCATTTAACCCCTAGGGGAAATGAACTTTTTTTAACATCTTTAGCTGAATGTATTAAACACAACTGTAGCAGTAGTATATTTAACTCTTACTGCTGCTAAAGCTGTGTTTTAATACTTCATTTTACATCTTAAAATAATCCAGAGTGACGTACCTACTATGAATGTTTTTGTTTATCCATAAATGCAGACAATACTACTTTTCTTGTCTAACACATGCTCTTCCTCTTATCCCTTCCATTTCTGTTGGGAATCCCTGTGGTCTTTGGTACTTTCCACGCTGGATGTAGCTGTCACAAAATTGTAAATATTTGTAAATAGTTATTGGTTTTATTGTTTGAGAGTTTTATTTTTGTCTAAATGTATAATAAAATATATTGTTCTCCACAATATGACTTCCCAGGCATCTGTTAACTGCTCAGTATTAGTAAGATTATGTAATTTCCAGTGTTTTATGTGACACCACAAAATATTGCACATTAAATATAGCTTGTAAAACAGACTGAGTATGATAGGAACATGGAATTCAACTTTAGGTTAAAAAATGACACAGGAGACCAGACCTGCCGAGACCAAAGTCATTTACAATTTAGAAATATACAATGGTAAAGAGGCACAAGTCAAAACATTGCTGATTTAAGCACATGTACACAAAGGCTGTGCATACTTTTAGCAGAGTATTCTGCAGAAAGTTTCTAAATACAATTATGTTCAATAGTGACAAGTGCAGAACATATAGTTCACAATCCAAAGACAAGCCGAAAGGTGATTATGTAGCAGAAGTTTAGGAATTGATACATAACAAAGTATTTCAATGCGTAATACAGCTAAATAAGGAATTGCATGGTTTGAACAAAAATTTGAATAACACGTAGGGCTAATGACCAACAACAGGTGTGTTTAAAATAGAGGCGGAGTACACGAAGATGAGCAGTAGAGGGAGGCATTGCAAATAGAAGTGATGGGGAAAAAAATTGCTTTTGTGGTTCCAATCAAAGTTTATATCTGAGGTGAAGGTTTATAAAGGTAGTTGCCAAGCACCTACAGACCTAACCATTCCAGCCGTGTACTTAAAATTTTAAATGTGTTTTCAGAATGATTTTTAATATCCAATTCCTAGCCAACATTATAGAGCTTTAAACCCACAAAACAATGCAAATCAAGTACATTAGATCCCTTATATTACCTCAAAAAGTATACCATTAAGACAAAAGTATTAATATATACTTGCACCCACTTACCAAAGACATGCACAATAAATCTGTATTGCTGTTGTTTAATATAATGTAAACGGAGGACATGTAGTTGGAAGCATTGTGGTGGTGGTGGTGGTGGTGGTAGAGATGTCAGTGATGCAGCACCAGATGTTATCAAGCGGTATGGAGTCAGGTTGCCAACATCATCTGCAAAAATGAAAGCAAAATGAGAAGAATGAGATTACATTTACTTATTTCATTTTCAGGGCCTGCCTTTCATTAGTGCATGGTCAAATAAAGGAAAGCTTGAAGCTTAAAATAGTGGCCAAATTGGATGTGAGAATACTGTATAAATAAAAAGTGTGTAAATGATTTTGCACATGTACTATTCATTTTGCACATGAACAAATGCTTCATAAATGATCCCATTGTAAATATATTGCATTCTACTGCAGTGTTGCCTCAAATTTCCAAGTAAATGATGCCTATATGAAAAGCTTGAACAGACGGTTAGTGAGGGAACTTTGAAGTAAACCTTTCCCTGGCTTAATAACAATATTAATGGCTTACACTTGTATTGTGCTTACAAGCATGTGTTACCAAGTTTGGCACCTCTCTGTTATCATTCATTAATGCATACTCTGAGGTGGTAAGCTAGTAGCCACAGCTGTGTCGTGGGGAACCTTCTTTCGACAAGGGTTTTTGTCAGAGATAAGATGCTTAACTAAATGGAGGTGAGAATCATGCTTTTGAGCCAACGTCACATGTCGAGGGGAGCGTGGCAGGGGAGAAGAAAAAAAGAAAAGTGCCACAAGTAACATTGTTCTTTTTAGGGCTGCAACTATCGATTATTTAGTAATCGATTAATCTATCGATTATTTACATCGATTAATCTGATAAGTATTTTATTTATATTGAAAAACTAAATTCCATGACTTTAGAGCAGATTATAAAAGGAGAAAAAACATAGTTTTAAACAAAGGATTTTTCTGCTAGAAATAACATCATTTATTCTTCATTTTTTATCAGTTTTTCCCAAAAGCAGCAACATTTCACTCTCATAAAGAGACACCTGTCCTTATGTCCATGATGAGGAGAGAGAGCACCTTCATAGTGTCTTTTATATCAGTACTTTTACCCTTATTCAAGTGAAGTAGGTCCTGACTGGAGACATAATCTTGAAATTTTCTGCTGAGCTCAGGTGATTCATTTCTTTCCAGGATCTCAACCAGAGGGTTTCTAAAAGAGGGAAACATTTTAATTATTTTTGTCATAGTATTGCCATCGAGCAGGGAATAATGTGTCAGTTTGCATGGTTCATAAATTTATTTGTTGTGAGCAATGAAAGGATGAATATGAGAAACTTTCAAGTACAGGTGAAACAGTATGACTGTTGGAGTTTATTTTGCTTTTGAAATAGTGTGACCACCTCAAATAGTTTAAACAGAGACCAGTGGGACAATTTGGCAGATTTTTTGAAGTACAGAGGAATTAGTTTTTTGTTTTTTATAGATCAGGCATTTTCATCCCACTAAAGGACACACACCTTTTCACTATTACAACGTATATAACACTGGGCTAGCAACAGATCGCAATATATTATAAAGCAGTTAGACGTAAAAAAAAATAAAAATAAAATAAAATCACGAGGTAGGCTTCAATGAAAAGTGGGACATTTTAAGCACCAGGAGGGACAGAGAACGACATGGCTCTGCAGTACAACCCATCCACTGTCTCAACCAATAGACGGGTATGGTACGATGTGGAATTGGGGCCGATCTGATGTAAAGGCCATTTATGTCATTTACATTATTTGTGTTGTGTATATCTGAACTTGTTCCTCCTTGTTATTTTATTACTGTTTTTTGTGTTTGTTGTTTTTTGTGTGTTTGTTTCTTTTTTTATGTTTGTGTGTATGATTTTGTATATTGGCTATGGTATATTGTCTACTTATTTTTGAAAAATTATAAAATAAAGTAATAATAAAAAAAGAATATTGATGTGGGATGTGATTGATCACAACTGTTGTGAACCATTTAAAAATCTCCAAATGGCGTGTAAGGATTTGAGTTCCCAAAACTCTCTCCTCAAGTGGCTCTGGGTCTGTGGGTCTGGGAGGGATTGTCCAAGATTGTAATCTAAGATGCTGCATGACGGCTTGCAATTTGAAAGATGATTTATTTGGATTCGATCCTGGACAGCTGTGTGATTAATCCAATTAATGGCTTTATTAGTATGGAGAGAAGACTGATGATGGACTTTCAATAACCTTTCTAGGTTATTGAATATGATGGAGTAGATCGGTGGAAGATCTGCAGATGAGCATGGTGAGGTGTCGGTTATGGTTATCTCATCTGGCTCTGAACTGAATGGTAGTTCCTGTAAACCCTCTGGGAAACTGTCACTCCTCTCAATCCTGTCATCTGTGAGAAAAAAGGAAACATAACTTTACATGCATAAACTACTACCCACGTATTACGTTTTACATTAGATTAAATAGAGCATTAACAGTATAAAATAGAATATTAAAAAATATCTAAACTGACATATTACCAGCTATAGAGAGATCCTCCATGCCATTATTTACACCTTGAAGATCTTGGTTTCTCTCTGCTTCAGATTTCAGGAACAGCTCATTATGAACTTTTAAGACCTGCAGAGCTTCTCCACATGTTGCGGAGATTTGTTTTTGTTTTCCTACGGCATGTCCATGTGCAGTCGTGATGCCCATTTTCGAAAGTCGACTGAATGCTGCCTTCTTTGTTCCAGCATGCTGCAGGATGCTGTTGATGCAAAAGCAGACATGCGAGGCTCTCTCCCCCTTAGTGCTATTGCTACTGAAGTACATGCAGCAGGGTCACTGTTTTTTTGAGATTCCTTGAAAATGGAAAGCAAAAATGGAGACCTCCGTTGTAAGTCCAAAAGCACACTTGTAATGGAGAAGTTTTTGAGGACTTCAGGAGATGTTTTGGTATGGGTGGGCTGGTTTTGGTATGGGTGGGCTGGTCCAAACCAAAAAATGTCCGGGCTGAATTATTGTCCCAGTCCGCCCTGGTTCAGGTAAAACTAAGGTCATGACACGATACTTACGTACATTGTAGAATTTAAAACCCCCACCCCCACCTTTGCAACAATGGAAGAGGACAAAACATATAGGTAGTAGTCAATAATTTCTAGTGGCATCTACTTGAGTTACTTTGTGAGGAAATTTTACTTTTTCAGAGAGCTTTTTTCAAACAGTACTGTTCACTATTTGAGTAACAATACAACGAAATAGTGAAGCATCTTCTTAAGTAAAAAAAATAAAAATATTTTGAGTTTTAAGTTATTTTGCCACTGTGAGTAAATCTTTATGCGGGTAATCTTATTTTTTACATATTAAATGTATATGGTTTGTGTAGCCCCTCCTGGAACCGCCACCTTAACGTGGTGGAGGGGTTTGAGCGCCCAAATGATCCTGGGAGCTCTGTTGTCGGGGCTTCGTGCCCCTTGTAGGGTCTCCCAGGGCAAACAGGTCCTAGGTGACGGGTCAGACAAAGAGCGGTTCAGAAGCCCCTTATGAGAGACCAACAGGCCCGGTTAGAACCATGAGGCTGTCCTTCTGTGGACCCACCACCTGCAGGAGGAGCCATAGGGGGCTGGTGCAATGTGATTTGGGCAGCTCCAACAGCTACCCCACGACCCGGCAACGGACAAGTGGAAGAAAATGGATAGATGGATGGATGGTTTGTGTATGTTCTACCTTTAGACTTCAAAATTAACTATTTCCATAGCATTTTTTGTTTTGTTTTATTTATTTTTTTCGAAAAGTAGAATTTTATGTTTTGCTTCTTAAAATGTACCACTGAAACATAAATCAAACTTCTATGCTCACACTTACTCATTCTAGTACTTTTTTACTCTTACATGAGTAATTATTTGGGTCACTACTTTTTACTACTTGAGTAAATAAATTGACTACTCTACCCAACTCTGATAATCTCAGAAAAACGACGTCAATTACACGTCCATTAATTTCTACAATTAGGAAAATATAAAAGACAGGCTAATACAACACAATCCCCAACCCAGCAAATACACAAATCACAAGATAAAGGTTAAGTTAAGTGTTAAGTTCTTCCTTGCTGAGGTCTGAAGTGGAGGACTATGGTGTAGCTTTTTCGTCATCCTTAGCGTTTTTGAAGGTGTGTGTTCACGTTTCTCACTAACGCTGGGTGACACAGGTGAAACGGGCGTTTGTTCCTCAGTAGCAATACTTGCAGTTGCAACATCTGACAGAGTAGACGTTTCTGGGTCCCTAGGGTCAGTGTTTCCTTCGTCTTGCTGCCATTTTGTAAACACCACCACGTCTTGCTCGAGATGTGAAACAATAGTTAGGCAAGCTTTGCAGCAACGCACAGACTTCGTCTTGTTCTTGTGAATAAACAAAACGTTTTTCCTTGTGGCTTTTGATCAAAAATAAGCACCGAGTTACTGATGACACCTTGTATTCTTAAGTTTTTCTGACATAAACGACAGCAGTCATTTACTGAAGTCCGTGTGGCAGGGACCACCATTGTTTATGTCCGAATGACTACAACTTTTTAGTCGCTTTTTCTGTCGTCACATCTGCTATGTTCTCATTGGCTGCTATGCTCGTCTTTTGTCCCACATTAGTCCCGCCTCAAGCAGTGGCTTTCCTACGGCAGGGTCGCCAGACTAGTCTCCTGTTTATTAATTAATAAACATTGGAGATTAGTCTGGATGTCAGGCTAGCATTTGGCATTTGGCTTGGAGGACACTTTTAGTATAGTAATAGAATTTGTATCTAAAGTAAATTATCCAAAGGTCTGTACATTTATGAATAATTTCTAACTGGGCTTTGGCCTCCCCTTAACGTGGTCGATGGGTTGACAATAGCTGAAAACATCTGAGTCATTCATAATTTAAGATTTTTGGTGGCTAACGCTAACGGCTATAGGGAAAATACATTGAGCAGGCTAATGATATGTGAAAAGTATACCGGAGTAGCTTCTTTGCTAACTGTCCGCGTGCATAAGGATCGAATGACGCTTCTCCTTTTGATTTCTATGGGTAATGTGTTAGCTAACAGTAGCTAATGATACTGTTTGCTAACATTAGCTAACAGTATTGTTAGGTAACAGTAGCCAGCACACACACACGCACGCACGCACGCACGCACGCACGCACGCACGCACGCACGCACGCACGCACGCACGCACACACACACACACACACACACACACACACACACACACACACACACACACACACACACACACACACACACACACACACACACACACACAGTTTGTACCTAACCTAGCTAACTAAAAAAATATTACAACTCTTCTTTTTAAAATTTTAAAGAACAACAACACAGTTTATTGCAAAAACACATTGATTTTAATTGTGGAAGAGTGGGGTTGTGATATAAAAACAACATAATACCCCCTTTCTTAAAAAGGGGTATTATGCTTTTTCAATCAAATAGCACCAGTCTATAGCATACTACAATGATGACGCAACCTTCTGTTGGTCTGTATATGCAGTAAATTAAAATAACTTCCTTGAATAAAATTGCTCTCTCAAAATGGCTGTACTGAACGTCTTGAAATAGGCCTCTGTCTCTTTAAGACACGCCCCCTTCAGCGCACTGCTGTGGCATCTAAACAACACTACTGTTTTCTTCTTGTTTCCTCCACACGCATAGAAACTACGATCGATTTTTGGTGCATCTTAATTTTTAGTTTTGGAAAGGAGCTACGCTTGATCACTTTGTGAACAATGGCCACCCAGGATATGATTTGATCCAGTGTCCGAACTTTCCACACCGCAGGCTTGGAATGGGCTCTTGCCTGAAAAATAACTGCTGTTTGGAGGCTATCTAGTTCCTATTTGCTACTGCCATGCCCTATGGATCTTTAACTATACCTCAATGGACTACACCAGGATCTCCCCGGTATTTAAGCATCTGTATATCCAGCCCATACGCTTCAATAGAGGGACATTATCTGTGCAGGTGGTACCCCCGTTAGCATGTTATAATCGACTACAGCTCATTGTTGATGAAAACTGCAATAAATCACAAATGTGTCAAGCCAGGCTCATTGTGTGATCATCGTAAAAGCTGCTTCAAGTAGTTGCCGGCTTTATTGACATTTTTAGTGCATAATATGCTGCTTTTGTTCATAGATTTTCCGAGCTAGCTGTGTTAGCACCTCGCGGCTAATGGTGCGTTAGCTTCGGGAGAAAAACACTCGGCTATGACCCATTGTAGATTGAATGTGAGCAATAAACTTCAAAATCAACAATCCCGTCTCAGTGTGTGATCATTGTTAAAGGGTTCATTGTGTAGATGGTGGTTTTATTGACTTTATTCGTGCATATTTCTCGTTTTCACGTCATGACTGGAGCTTTAGCTTGTAATATTAGCTTTCTCCGGAGGGAATGCTATCAGGGCGTCATCAAGGTCCAAACGCATTCCCAGCGCAGATCCCGTCATGGAAATAAGTTTTCTTGTCACCGATTTTAATCCTGGGTGTTGATGTAAAAGAAACACTGATGTGTGTTTTTGAAAGTCTCAGAGCTGCTGTAGCCCCAATTTACAACACATGAAGCTAATCCTCCAAGATGACTGACTGTTTACATCTGCACTCGACATGCGGGAGGGGGCTCTGCTGAGGAGCAGTGGTTGGTGCCTTGGCTGGTGACGAAAGGTCTAGAGGCGTCTCCAGGAGGTGGGGGCGTTCCTAGGAGGACTGAGCCATAGCTACACCTAAAATGGCTGCCGTTTAAGTTTTTACTGATTACTCAAAAATACGTGAATGAGCCAAGGCAACACTTCAGGCATGTTTTTAATGAGGGAATGACATAATAACATGATATAAAGCTTGAAAAAGTCGATTTTACATAATACCCCCTCTTTAATATTAATGGGGAAAAAATGCAAATGGCCCCATGTCACTAACATGTTTTATGAAGAATACCTGGAATATGAAAATATTACAACTCTTTGTTTTAAAGATTTTGAAGAATAACAACCCAGTTTATTTTTTCAAAGAAGGTACTTGAGTCATCTTCTGTACTTGGTAGTTGAGGTCTCCAAACGTTTCGCCTCTCATCCAAAAGGCTTCGTCAGTGAACAAGATTACACTCAGCACACAGCGTAGATAAACACCAGTTGGGAGGAGTTGGGATTGACCCGGCTCCTCCCTCTAATCACAGCTACTCTCACCTGTGGGTAAACACCTTTGAAGTAGAGCGTCTGAAACGACCTGCTCCCCCCAGTATCGGTCAGTCCTGTCCTATTCATAGATGATCACTGCTAATTACCTGCCTATTGTTCTTTTGTTAGCTGAGGTATCGTCTTCTTGGACTGGCCGTGTCCTGTCTGTTTTCCCCGAAGCAGATTGGAGTAAAAAGCAGAAAGATTAAATCTGAGTCCACCATTTCGGTTCATGGAGGGATTTTCTTTTCTGACAAAAATAGCTTCTTTTACTCCTCTTTCAAACCAACGTTCTTCTTTAGCTAAAATTTTGACCTCCCCGTCCTCAAAGGAGTGATTGGAGGCTTTAAGGTGGAGCTGCACAGCCGACTGAGGGCCGCTTGTGCTTTCTCTTCGGTGTTGATAAAGTCGGCTGTGCACCTCCATCTTAAAGCCTCCAATCACTCCTTTGAGGACGGGGAGGTCAAATTTTAGCTAAAGAAGAACGTTGGTTTGAAAGAGGAGTAAAAGAAGCTATTTTGTCAGAAAAGAAAATCCCTCCATGAACCGAAATGGTGGACTCAGATTTAATCTTTCTGCTTTTTACTCCAATCTGCTTCGGGGAAAACAGACAGGACACGGCCAGTCCAAGAAGACGATACCTCAGCTAACAAAAGAACAATAGGCAGGTAATTAGCAGTGATCATCTATGAATAGGACAGGACTGACCGATACTGGGGGGAGCAGGTCGTTTCAGACGCTCTACTTCAAAGGTGTTTACCCACAGGTGAGAGTAGCTGTGATTAGAGGGGAGGAGCCGGGTCAATCCCAACTCCTCCCAACTGGTGTTTATCTACGCTGTGTGCTGAGTGTAATCTTGTTCACTGACGAAGCCTTTTGGATAAGAGGCGAAACGTTTGGAGACCTCAACTACCAAGTACAGAAGATGACTCAAGTACCTTCTTTGAAGATGGACAACTCCTGTACGACTGAGAACTTACACAGACAACCCAGTTTATTGCAACAATGCATTGATTTTAATTGGGGTCATTTTTGACCCCACTCGTGGAAGAGTGTTGGTAGGTTGTGCATCCAAGGGTTAAACAAGTTAAAATGCTATTTTGGACTATTAAAATAAGTTACAATTCATAAACGTATTTCATAAGTAATTAAACACAGACACCCCACATTGTTTTTTTTTTTAATATTAGTGCCTAAAGTAAGCTAAACAGTGCTTTGTAACATTGAAATACAAGAGTTGTACCTTGGAGTGTCACAAAGGGGCCCATCTGCAATATAACCCTGCAGCTGAATTATATGCAAACCAAACTCATCGTCTCTTTTGTTTTCTTCTCAGGTTTCCTTCTCAGGTTCCTTCTCAAGTATCCAGAAAACAATGTGGAACCACAAATGCAGGTCGCAGAAAAAGGTGAACAATTAAGTTGTACTAGGAGAGAGGGAGGTTTCTTCCTGTAGCCAATAGCCAATGTAATCGTTGTTCTGCACCTTTGTAAAAGATGATATTAGGACCCAGTGCACACATTGAGCCCTGTAGATGTTAAGGTCTGGCCATATTGAATTTGCAGTAGATGTGTTGTGCCGTTGCTATGGTTACTACAGTACTGTAGACCAAATGTGATTTTTGTCTTTTGATTTATGGAAAATATGTAATTTTGACAATGCTGGATAAAAAGCAAAGCAACATCAGATAAGTTTATGATTATTAGATACTGAAAGTAAATTGTTGAATAAAATGTGAATGTCATCTGAATATCTGTAAAGGCAGAATAAACCCTGCAGCTCCAACATAATTAAACCAGATTTTAAATATTTTCAACCTTAAACATTTTCTAAATGCTGATTATATTTTATAGAAGAGGGTCAAGAGTTGTTGGCTGAGTGATTTTGTCAGTCGCAGTCTAAAAAGGTTGGGATCCCCTGTTCTATAGGTTGTCCTGCATTAGTCCCAGGTAATCTTGGTATAGTCCTGCATTAGCCCTAGTATAATCCTGCTTTTGATTTAGTTCTCGATTGCTTTCAACAACAACAACTCTGGCGGTATATGAACCAACAACCTTTGAATCTCATTGCGTCTGAAAGCGTAGAGGTCCAATGTACTATCCGTTGAGCCACAGAGCCATATATGTTTGTAATAACACACTTTATCAGTGGTTTGTCCCTATTGACTTGACAACAATGCACGTAAGTGAGCAAATATGATAGTCATATCGTTCTACAGGTTTGAATCAAATGCAGTATGACTCTGGTTGGACTTGAATCTAAAACTTTCAATGTCTTTTCATTTCGAAAGCCTAGTCCAATGCACTGTCCATTGTACCACAGAGCCATGCAGAAACAGTGACTACACTTACCATGCATAATTATCTATCTATGTATGTATGTATACATACATACATATATGAAATTAAAAAAAGCTACTGTCACCCCTGGCCTAAAATAATCATCAGAACACTTCTGAATCTTTGAGTGACTCCCGGTTTACATTCGATTCTGGATTTTTGTCACATTTACAAGAAGAACAATGGCACACATATGAAATGAAAACTCAAAGTCCATTGTCGCTAAATTTAGGGAAATGTTGTTGCTGTGTATGCTGCTGATGCAGCTCTTGTGCAATCTCCCACTCCTGTTTTTGGGGAAGTTGCAGTTTCGTGTGTCTCGGACTAAACATATTTTGACCAAAGAGGACTGGACCAGAGCTGCAGTGGACTGTTCTGTTTGAACCGAGACTCAAACTGGTCTGAACCCGGATTAAACACAGACTACAGCTGGTTCTAGCCCGCACTTGCACCCGGAGTTTAAAGATGCTGCAGATCTTGGTCCTGTGTCTGGCCCTTGGATCTGGTCTCTCTCAGGACTCCGGTAGGAACTACACATTCATTTACATCTGATAGATGTCAGAAGTTCAGAATGAGCTGTGGATCATTGTGATCAGTGTCTATTGTCAGCCCGTGTGAGGGAATCAGACCAAAACCTTCTGAGGCCATACAGGGAAAGTAATTTAAGTAATGCTGGACTTTTGGGAAGTTTTTGTGCCT
This sequence comes from Neogobius melanostomus, assembly GCA_007210695.1. Lineage (NCBI taxonomy): Eukaryota > Metazoa > Chordata > Actinopteri > Gobiiformes > Gobiidae > Neogobius > Neogobius melanostomus. The sequence goes on along the minus strand of VHKM01000954.1, from coordinate 132,871 downwards.
TTAGAACAAGTAATGACAGACATAATACACCCTGAACCTGATTTTATTTTTTTTCAAAAAGTGTGTGTGTGAATTCTGAATTGTGATGCAAACTCAATTCCAAACTTTTGCAACACATTCATAACATAACAATTCTTCTCAAGGACAAGATTATCAGCACCTTTGTTCAAAGGTCAGGTAGCAATAGTGCCACGGTAATGTAAACCACACCAACAAACTGTTCACTATCGATAAAAATGACATTATGTCTTCTGATTGCCATGGTAATGACCAGTGTGTATTGTTTCATACCATATCACCTGCTTTTGTGTTCTTGCTCTCTTTGTACCTGGGGAGTCTGAACTCCTGCAGTAGTTTGATGTATGTGCATTAACCGGAGTTGATATTGTTTTGTGACACTTCTGAGGAAGGCAGCAGGCAGAAATCAGTGCCGCTGCGCCCTATCCGCTCATAACGTGCTGTTAGTCGGGCGCCAAGTCTCCGCGAGGCACCACACTGAGGCCAATGTGATCGTATGGCATTGTACAGTATTTGCCCCGCTGTTTTATTAATTGACCAATTCGACCGATGATACAGTGCACAGAGGAATCTCTGTGCTGCGCAAGGAGATAGGCTGTGGCTGTGTGGGTGTTGCCCTGTGGGTGCTCAGGTGGAGGTGTGGTATCTTTTCCTGGGTCAGTTCCCGTAGCAGCGCTGGACTGCTGCTCCCGCGCGCGGACGGCTCCTCAAGTTTGGTTTCCACACTTTGTCCATCTGTACCCAGCTTTATGTATCTATTTATTTATTCTGTGTTGTCTTGCGGTGTGTGTGGTGTGTGTGTGTGTGTGTGTGTGTGTGTGTGTTGTGCTGTGTGTGTGGTTGGTGTGTGTGTGTGTGTGTGTGTGTGTGTGGTGTGTGTGTGGTTGTGTGTGTGTGCTGTGTGAGGGTGTGTATGCGTAAGATCCGAATCCAACAACTTTATTTATTATGCACATTTAAACAAGAAAGAAAACGTTTCCAAAGTGCTGAACATGCAACCACAACAATAAAACCTAAAACAATCAATTGAAGCTCTACCCACTTCCACTAATGAGTATAAAATAATAAATTAGAAATTTTTAAACAGTCTTAAAAAATAATAATAATAATAATAATAATAATAATAATTAATAATAATATATAAATAGAAATAAAAACACATTAAAAACTATAAATAAGAATAAAACTAAATAAAATAGATGGTGGGTAAAAGTTTGAGTGTGTGTGTAATGTTCGTATATATTCGGAGGGATGGGAGGGGTGCCGGGCGTACTTGTTGAAATGTTCTAATCTGTAAAGCACTTTGTGATACCGTTCAGTATGAAAATAATGGTTGATTGATTGATTTATTGATTGATTGATTTCATGCACGGCCCGCTCATACATATGTTGTACATTCGCTGCAAACTGAAGTTCAGATCCTGACACTTTTACGTCATGTAGGGTTCTCTGGAGCCTGTGCCTACAGCGCCAAGTGAGAAAGGAAGGAGGAGACTATTAAATTGTTACATTTCATTTAATATTTGGGGATTTTTGGTGTTGTTTTGAGTGTGTGTTTAATGTTAATGAGCTTTTGGACTGGATCCCTGGTTTGCGTAAAACCAGAGATGAAGAAGTGAAACAAGAAATGATTCGGACTCACTCCATCTGTTTCCTGGGGATTTCACAATGACTCCATCAGGAACCAGCCTCCTTTTCACTAATGCACAAAGAAAAGTAACGCATGTTTTATTTTGCTATTTATTTTCTTTATATCTCTCAGCGGTTGCATAAACTTGTTTCTAGCTTTCACAAACTCTACTCATCCCATGGTTCACTTGAGTTGATCAGAAGCTCGTCTCAGCCGGAGGTCATAGTGAGACAGAGTTGAGACGTAGATAACCAAAGATAACACTGTGCTAATTTAGCCTCTGACTTCCATTTTGACACACAACAGGCACATGTTCTGTTCTGCTTTCACAAATGTAACGTTTGCAAAGTAGATCAATGAAGTTTACTCTTCTACAAGGACATAATTGGATTAAGATTTGTGATTTATGTTTTGGAAAAATATAGTTCCACAATAGAATAAGGTCCAGGAGAATTAGTTTATTTTATTTATTTACATTCGTTTTTCTTTCGAAATTCATAACTATACAGTTTTTGGATGCTCAAAATGGAGTAGGCTGAAACAGTAGATGGGGGCAACATCCAGGAACTTTTGCTGATCAACGTCCCTTTATGGGCGAATCAAGATTAAAAAATTTCATTTCTCGTTCTGAGGATAAAATATTCCAAACCAGTGATCAGAACCACAGGGAAATCGCCGTTTTTGATTACACATCAACAATTGAAATATTGTTTTATTTTTTGTGGAAACTTATATGAGCTAGTTTATCGATTGCTATCATCTGTCAAGGCCATGTCAGGGCTCATTACTGAGGAAACAGATCTACATTGTGGCCGTGTATTATGCACTTACTTTGTAACGTCTTTAATCGGTAAATATTCAAAACCTATCAAAAGTGCCCAGCGTTAGGCCTAACTATAGATTCTTGGTTTTAAAACGCACATTAACGATAGCATTAGCAGCTAGCAGGTTAGCTGCTGAATGAACCATGTACCATTTGCTCTCATAAGCTACAAAACTACATCGAAGGCTGTATGATTTTAATTTAATGACATTATAAAATTAACAGACTAAAAGCTGAAGCTGTAATGGGATTATAAAGCAACCAGCAAAAAAGTTACACAAACAAATGTCACTGACAAGTCATGATCACATGGGTTTAGCTGCTCAGTTTAAAAACGTTAACTGTCTTCTCTGAAATATGGATGAATGAGTGAGACTGTGGGACAATGGATGGAAATGGACTTCACTTATTGGGATTTGGATAGTGATGAACTTGAAGCTCAGTTCCCTAAACCCAGTTCACTGAAGATTTTCGTTCAGGTCTGGACTCGGAACTGAACCCCGGTCCGGACCCGGAGGCCCAGTGGAGGAAGGAGGTCCTGATTTCTGTCCAAAGTCTGGTCCAAGTGCAAACGGAGGTCTTGAAGCTGCACGGCATTCTGGGACATCAGGTAACACATTTTCATTTTGTTTTAGAGTTGGAAAGTTGTAAAAGAGGCTCACTTTTACATCACCTCATGTTTCTAGATAGAATAGAATTTAACAGAACAGACTGTAACCTGTTTTATAAAATCTTCGAAAAGATGAGCTGTTATATAATGATTTCAGTTCAGTGTTATGAATATGATAGACTTTGCCATGACATTTTAATGTTCTAACCAGGGGGTTTCTGTTCAGCTGGGCCCCGTTAGGCCGCTTTGTGTACTAGCACATAGCACGCATAGATATTGTTGAGCAAGTTTATGCAGTATAGGATTGTGTGTTTAGGGTAATTCCCAGTATTTTAAGCAATCATCCGATCTGGGCAAATGTTGTTCCTTCAAGTACCTATAAGAGATCAAATGTATTACATTGGTATACTAATTCACTTTTTACATAACATTTAAGTGTAATTTACATTGCTACAATACCAACCTTTGGATTGCCACAGTGGCACTGGCAGATGCATAGCTGCTTTGATTGTGATGGCTCTCCAGTAAATCCCACATATTTTCGCTTCAGGATGCTGCTGCAGGTTCTGAAGGGATCTCAATTAAACTAAAATTAAACACCTGTTCGGTGTGTTCTTGGACTTTGTGATGCTGTCTGCTCCCCAATAGTCTCTTAACAGACCCCTGAAACCATCACAGAGCAGCTGTATTTGAATTGACATTAGATTACACACAGGTAGTCATTAGGTCAACATGTTATCATTCAGAAATCATCAGGCTACTTCTGAAGGCAATTGTTCAAAAGGAAAGGAAAGGGGGTAGATACTTGAGCACATCCCACTTTTCAGTTTTTTTTAATTTATAAATAAAAATCTAAATCATGTCTGAATTTCATTTCACTCCACGATTGTGTGTCACTTATCACTTAGTGTGTGTCTTTCACATAAAATTTCAATTTTCAATTCACATAAAATGTCCTATCTGGTTCCTCAAATATACAGAAAACCTACAGAATACATACTGTATATATATTTGATCTCAGAGCACCTCGAGCTATCATATATATATATATATATATATATATGTATATATTTGATCTCAGAGCACCTCGATATATATACGTAAAAAAAAAAAAAAAACTCTTCCTCACCCTCCGCGGGCGGTCTCTTTTTCCTCCAAGCTCGGGTCCTCTACCAGAGGCCTGGGAGCTCTGCGCAGTATCTTTGCTGTTCCTAGAACTGCACTTTTCTGGACCGAGATGTCTGATGTATTTCCTGGGATCTGTTGGAGCCACTCCTCCAGTTTGGGGGTCACTGCCCCGAGTGCCCCAACGACCACGGGCACCACTGATGCCTTCACTCTCCAGGCCTTCTCTAGTTCTTCTCTGAGCCCCTGGTATTTCTCTAGTTTCTCGTGTTCCTTTTTCCTGATGTTGAAGTCGCTTGGTATTGCTATGTCAACCACCACGGCTTTCCTCTGCGCTTTGTCCACCACTACAATGTCCGGTTGGTTCGCCATTACCATTCTGTCTGTCTGTATCTGGAAGTCCCACAGGATCTTGGCTCGGTCATTCTCTACCACCTTTGGAGGTGTTTCCCACTTTGACCTTGGGGTTTCCAGCCCATACTCTGCACAGATGTTCCTGTACACTATGCCAGCCACTTGGTTATGGCGCTCCATGTAAGCTTTCCCTGTCAGCATCTTGCACCCTGTAGTAATGTGCTGGATTGTCTCATTGGCCTCTTTGCACAGTCTACACCTGGGGTCTTGTCTGGTGTGATAGATCTGGGCCTCTATTGCTCTGGTACTCAAGGCCTGCTCCTGTGCAGCCATGATGAGTGCCTCTGTGCTGTCCTTCAGGCCAGCTCTGTCCAGCCATTGGTAGGATTTCTTGATATCTGCCACTTCAGTTATGTTTCGGTGGTACATGCCGTGTAGGGGCTTGTCCTCCCATGACGGGACCTCCAGCACCTCATCTTCTGTTCCCCATTGTCTGAGACATTCACTGAGCACGTCATCTGTTGGAGCCTTGTCCTTGATGTACTTGTGGATCTTGGATGTTTCATCCTGGATAGTGGCTCTCACGCTCACTAGTCCTCTGCCTCCTTCCTTACGGCTAGTGTACAGTCTCAGGGTGCTGGATTTGGGGTGGAACCCTGCATGCATGGTTAGGAGCTTCCGTGTCTTAACATCTGTGGTCTGTATCTCATCCTTTGGCCAGCTTATTATTCCTGCAGGGTATCTGATTACTGGCAGGGCGTAGCTGTTTATTGCCCGGGACTTGTTCTTGCCATTGAGCTGGCTTCTTAGGACCTGCCTTACTCGTTGGAGGTATTTGGCCATAGCCGCTTTCCTTGTCACCTCTTCGAGGTTGCCATTTGCTTGTGGGATTCCGAGGTACTTGTAACCGTCCTCAATGTCTGCTATTGTTCCTTCTGGGAGTGAGACCCCTTCTGTGTGGACTACCTTCCCTCTCTTAGTCACCATCCGGCCACACTTCTCTAGTCCGAATGACATCCCAATGTCTGCACTGTATATCCGGGTGGTATGGATCAGTGAGTCGATGTCTCGCTCATTCTTAGCATACAGCTTGATGTCATCCATGTAGAGGAGGTGACTGATGGTGGCCCCGTTCCTGAGTCGGTATCCATAGCCAGTCTTCTTGATTATTTGGCTGAGGGGGTTCAGACCTATGCAGAACAGCAGTGGGGACAGGGCGTCTCCTTGGTATATGCCACATTTGATGGAGACTTGTGCAAGTGGCTTGCCATTGGCTTCAAGGGTGGTTTTCCACAACCTCATCGAGTTTGCAATGAAGGCTCTTAGAGTCCTGTTGATGTTGTATAGTGCCAAGCATTCAATGATCCAAGTATGTGGCATTGAGTCGTAGGCTTTCTTGTAATCAATCCAGGCAGTGCTCAGGTTAGTGTGTCGGGTTCTGCAGTCTCGAGTGACTGTTCTGTCTACCAGGAGCTGGTGTTTGGCACCTCTGGTATCTTTACCGATTCCCTTCTGAGCTGTGCTCATGTATTGATTCATATGCCCGCTTATCTTAGCCGCTATGGTGCTGGACATGAGCTTCCACGTTGTGGAGAGGCAGGTTATTGGCCGATAGTTGGATGGGACTGTACCCTTTGAGGGATCCTTCAGGATCAGGATTGTGCGCCCTTCGGTTAACCATTCAGGGTGATTCCCATCTCTCAGCATCTGGTTCATTTGTGCTGCCAAGCGCTCATGGAGTGCCGTGAGTTTCTTTAGCCAGTAGGCGTGTATCATGTCAGGGCCCGGTGCTGTCCAGTTTTTCATACCTGAGACTCTTTCTTGGATGTCTGTTACTGTGATGGTAACTGGATTCTGTTCAGGGAGGTTGCTATGGTCCTCTCTCAGAGCCACCAGCCACTGAGCATCACTGTTGTGTGCTGCCTCCTTCTCCCATATGCCTTTCCAGTACTGTTCAGTTTCCAGCCTTGGTGGATCTGCTCTGCTATTGTTACCCTGCCATTGAGCGTACACTTTCGCTGGTTGAGCTGCGAACAGCCGGTTTACTCGTCTGGCTTCATTGTCTATCGTGTACCTCTTTAGGCAGCTGGCCAAGGCTTGGAGCCTTTGTTTGGCAGTTTCCAATGCTTCAGGTGTGAGCATCTGGCTGTACCTTTTGGGTACTTGCTTTTTCATTACACCGTTCAAGGACTCTGTCAATTTACCCACTTCTCTCCGCACTGCCTTGATGTTAGCCTCCAGCCTTCTTTTCCATGGTGGGTATTTCATCTCATGGTTGCTCTTACGATAGCCAAGCGTCTCTAGGATCACAGCTGCTGTGGAGTATACCAGCTCATTGGTTTCAGTGATGGTTGATGTAGGAATTGCTATATATATACATATATATACACATACATATAAAACTCCTCCTCACCCTCCGCGGGCGGTCTCTTTTTCCTCCAAGCTCGGGTCCTCTTCCAGAGGCCTGGGAGCTTGAGGGTTCTGCACAGTATCTTTGCTGTTCCTAGAACTGCACTTTTCTGGACCGAGATGTCTGATGTATTTCCTGGGATCTGCTGGAGCCACTCCTCCAGTTTGGGGGTCACTGCCCCGAGAGCCCCAACGACCACGGGCACTACTGATGCCTTCACTCTCCAGGCCTTCTCTAGCTCTTCTCTGAGCCCCTGGTATTTCTCTAGTTTCTCGTGTTCCTTTTTCCTGATGTTGAAGTCGCTTGGTATTGCTATGTCAACCACCGCGGCTTTCCTCATCTGTATCTGGAAGTCCCACAGAATCTTGGCTCGGTCATTTTCTACCGCCTTTGGAGGTGTTTCCCACTTTGACCTTGGGGTTTCCAGCCCATACTCTGCACAGATGTTCCTGTACACTATGCCAGCCACTTGGTTATCACGCTCCATGTAAGCTTTCCCTGCCAGCATCTTACACCCTGCAGTTATGTGCTGGATTGTCTCATTGGCCTCTTTGCACAGTCTACACCTGGGGTCTTGTCTGGTGTGATAGATCTGGGCCTCTATTGCTCTGGTGCTCAGCTCTGTCTAGCCATTGGTAGGATTTCTTGATATCCGCCACTTCAGTTATGTTTCGGTGGTACATCCCGTGTAGGGGCTTGTCCTCCCATGACGGGACCTCCAGCACCTCATCTTTTGTTCCCCATTGTCTGAGACATTCACTGAGCACGTCATCTGTTGGAGCCTTGTCCTTGATTTACTTATGGATCTTGGATGTTTCATCCTGGATAGTGGCTCTCACGCTCACTAGTCCTCGGCCTCCTTCCTTACGGCTAGTGTACAGTCTCAGGGTGCTGGATTTGGGGTTGAACCCTCCATGCATGGTTAGGAGCTTTCGTGTCTTACCATCTGTGGTCTATATCTCATCCTTTGGCAAGCTTATTATTCTTGCAGGGTATCTGATTACTGGCAGGGCGTAGCTGTTTATTGCCCGGGATTTGTTCTTGCCAATGACCTGGCTTCTTAGGACCTGCCTTACTCGTTGGAGGTATTTGGATGTAGTCGCTTTCCTTGTCACCTCTTCGAAGTTGCCATTTGCTTGTGGGATTCTGAGGTACTTGTAACTGTCCTCAATGTCTGCTATTGTTCCTTCTGGGAGTGAGACCCCTTCTGTGTGGACTACCTTCCCTCTCTTAGTCACCATCCGACCACACTTCTCTAGTCCGAATGACATCCCAATGTCTGCACTGTATATCCGGGTGGCATGGATCAGTGAGTCGATGTCTCACTCATTCTTAGCATACAGCTTGGTGTCATCCATGTAGAGGAGTCGACTGATCGTGGCCCCGTTCCATTTCATATTTCACCTATAGTCCATCACACTGGCAGCTATAAGGACTGTCACAATAGTAGACCAAATTTTAAGTTTGAAATATTGAGGCAGGAAAATATTGCAATAAATGCTATAATTGAAGACCTAAAGCTTAAAAATAATCTTACACTATCCTATAATAAATTGAAATACAATGACCTGTCTGTCCTCATTAACAACTTTTTGTTCTGGTTTTTTTTTTGTGAAACATGAATTCTCAGACAGTCCATTACATCAATATAGATGGACATTTCTTAATTTAGTCAAACTGAATCACATTTGTGACCAGTAAAATGACTGACCACTGGCTCTGTTGCAGGTCTCTCTGTTGCTAGAGAACCTTCAGGCGCTGCTCCTACAGACGTCACGCATCGCCACAAACCTGCAGGAAGTTACGCGCAAGACCCCACCCACTCTACAGGAAGTGTCACTCAAGAGCAGCAACATGCAATAAAAAGCTTCTATCATCGGCCAGTCAGAGCCTTTCTACACTGCTCTGCAATATTCAGACCAAATGAGTGTCACATGAAGCGTATGCGCAATTTCAACATGGAAGACCACAGCTGCAGTCTTTCACCTCAGCGCTCACCAATCATCCAATCAGACCCCGCTCAAGCCGCACCTTCACGCCTATCACCGCAGCTGCTGATCCCCGCTCTTCGCTCAGGATCCCCTTGTTAAGCTCCGTGGTCAATCACTCAGCTGCTTGCCAGCCATGCTACGACCATCCACCAGCCCTTTCTCCACGTGGCCTCTCCTCGTCTCTGCTCGTCGTCGACTGGCCAACCTAGGATTTCTCCACCACCACCAGGGTCCAGGCTCGGGGGAAGATTCTGGCTATCATTCATCATTGCTGTGCATTTCACATCATTCGTTCAATCTTCCGCCGGGATCTGAATTTTATACCTTGAAACCCATTAAAAATTGTGGCTGTGTCCGAATGTCCGCACTATTTCCAATTTACTGCACAATATATTATGCCATTTTATCCTGTGTCCAAGTCCCCAGAGAGACAAAAAGTAGTGTGCTCAAAATATCCCACAATGTATTCTGAAAGGTCGGAGAAGAGCACGAGTAAATACATCTGTTTCAATACATATTTTTTTAAATATAAAATGTTATGAAGAAAGGTGGCTAATGTTAGCTGCTGACCTTTAGCACGAGCTGTTAAATGCTAGATAACTTCCCCTCTCAGACAAAAAGGCATTAATCCAAGCTGTTTTCTTCATCAACGTCAAGTCCATGTTAAATCAAACTGATTTGGACATAACTAATATTAATCCATAAATATTAAACTGCCACTTGGTCTGTGTTTATAGCAAACATACATTATTGCCAAAGTTTCACTTATAGACAGGACCCAACACTTTTAATGTATCGGCTTTTCTTTATTTTCAACACTATTTAAAGCACCTTGGGATGCCTAACTTAGGTGGAAAAGACCTATATAAGTTGAGACCATTTGCCAAGGTCAAGGTCGAAGTTTATTTTTAAAGCACATTTAAAATACAGTCGAGACAAAAATGTATATACAATGTACAAATAAGCAAAAAAAAAGTATTTGAAATGTTCAATTCAGCTCATGTTGAAAGCCAATGCATAAAGGTGCGTTTTTAAGAGTGACTTAAAGCTCTCAATGGATGAGGCTGATCGAATGCTCAAAGGGAGTTCGTTCCAAAGTTTGGGTCCACAGCAACCGCAAACGCCCTCTCACTTGTTTTTTTTCTTTTCTTCTTAGAGCAGGTTAAAAACAGAGCCTGACCGTAGGGCTCTCACAGGAGAATACTGCCCTACAAAGGAAAAAAGCAGTAACTGAGAAAACTGACTTTTAATTTTTTTGATGCCCTGTCAAAATGGTTTGATCTTTATACTTTATTTCTTTTTTATTTTGTAGCTTTTTATGGTAGAATTATTATGGGTATAAAACACAAACTCTAAATCTACTCTAGTCCCTAAAAATGCACATATTGCACTTTTCCTTTGTACGAGCCTACATTCCACATATGGTTATATAAAGGAAAAGTGCAGTATGTGTGTGTTTGTTGTGTCAAATGCTGTTTTTTTTGTTAGTAAATTATCATCTGCATCAGTATCAATCATAATTTGAGATGTAAAAGTAGTTAATGTAAAGTATTACTTTCTTATGGTAAGGGGAATCCATATACTGTATTATGTGTATGTACATATTAAGTACCTAATTTTTATAAGAACCCAAACAATTTTGACTTGACTCAAATTTATTCAACAAACAAATCTAATTTGAACTTAAATGTTAAACCTTCTACAAAACTATTATATAAAAACTAAACATATACAAATATTTAATGAACCATGATGTAAGTTTTTACTTTGATTAAACCTTTTCATGGATAGTTCCATTTTGTTGCCATTTCGACCATCATCTGGTCCTGTGACCATAATCGCTTTTTGAGCATTCGAAATACACCGCAGTGAAGGCTGATGAAGCCAAGATGGGTTTGCTGGAGAGGAGTCCTGGTTGCCACGGCAACCTTAGTGGAATGCGCAGTAACTGCGTTCCCCTTGGTTTTTGTGTCAATTTTGTAGTTACTGAAAATTAAATTATTTTAAATGATTTTCTCTAAAACAGAATAGTTTTGAAACAAACCACTTTGGTACAAGATAGTACAGATGAGAAGAAGTTCAAATCTGCTCTTAACTCAGTTTTGACAAACTATGCAGTTACTGCGTTTTTCCTTTGTAGGGCAGAATACAAAAGCAACATTTCAGACAAATACTCTGGAACCAGGCCATTCAGTGATTTGAAAACCAACAGTAGGATTTTTAATTGTATCCTGAAGGGCACCAGGAGCCAATGAAGAGATTGTAGCACAGGAGTAATGTGGTGCGCCTAATGCCTGTTAGGAGGCGTGTAGCTTCATTCTGTACTAGTTGTAAATGATGAATGTATGGCCGTGGTACAGAGAATTACAATAGTCAAGACGTGTAGCGATGAACATGTGGACTAATTTTTCCAGCTGGTTAGAGGGCAGATATGGTTTTACTTTCGCAATCAAGCGAAGCTGAAAGAAGCTTGTTTTAACCACAGACCTGATTTGTTTATCAAATTTAAAAGAGCTATCAATCATAACTCCAAGATTTTTTACATGGGAGCTGAAGGGAACACCAATGTCAAAGGTCTGGTCAGTACTACCAAACTTAATACCTTTAGTTTTGCTCTCATTTAGGTTGAAGAAGTTTACCTTCAGCCAGTCTTTCACTTCCTGGAGGCAACACTGCAAAGACTGCATCGAACTGCTTTCTGACTTAAGAGACATGTCAATGTGGACGTCATCAGCAAAGCAATGAAAGGAAATGTCATATTTTCTAAAAATCGAGCCCAGTGGCAGCATATACAGGGAGAACAAAGCTGGGCATAGAACAGAGCCCTGGGGAACTGCACAGGTGAGAGGGGCTTTTGCAGATGAAAAAGGGCCAAAGCTCACGGAGAATTGCCGTCCTGTGAGGTGGGACCGAAACCATTTTAAAACCGTGTCCTTAATCCCAACTAGGGCTGAACGATTTTGGAAAATAATCTAATTGCGATTTTTTTCTTCTATATTGCGATTGCGATTAAATATGCAATTATTGTTGCAAGGTCCTCTTCTCATGTATTTTTCACCTAACACAAGCAAGAAATCAGTCTGTTTCATAATAAACAATATTAGATTAATTTGAAGTGAAAATTGCAACAATAAAGCAAACTAAATTGTTGCCTGACCTATTCAAAAATTGTGAACATGTGGACTGCACTTCTTAAAAAACTGTAAATATATCTATAAATAAGTGAAAAAGATAAATTATATAGATATAAAAAAATGATAAAACTTACTGATCCAGTCAGTAACATCACCCATACTAAAGTGCAGGAAAAGTAAGAACAAACGTCTGCTTTAACTAGTTGGAAAAGTTTTAGGAAATCAAACTCCCAATTAATACAAAATAAACTATTGATTATTTATTATTACGCCCAATCAAATACCGGTCTGAGCTGCGACTCATAGTTGCTTCAGAGGCACGTTATTGATGGACACGGAGAGGCCAGATGGAGCACACCCCAAAACACAGTGGAATTAGGAGCAGCATTTTGGTTTTGGGATGTAACTTTGGACAATATGAAGAAAGAGAAGAACAGTGATGTAAGGAGACGGCGACATGAGGTGCCAAACACAGCCACTTTACTTTCTCTTTGACTCGAAGCCATTTAGTGACATTTCAGCTTAAACAGCACATTTCCTCAGCAAAATAAGACATGACACGGACTCCTGCCTCGGATCGTAGTTTCCAACACTTTTCATACAGCAGTTTAGTGTTTATATCTAGCGTCTGTACTACCTACGGAGCGCATATGCGGCAGATGCAAAGGTAAATAAAGGCACAGTATCCGCGGATACTTTATGGTAATCAACCGTCATTATGCCTTTGAGATAAGTTCTTTATCCACAACATTCCCAAACATAAGCCTCCTAAACTGAGCCACGAACCACTCTTTACTCTTTACAAGCAGCACAGGCTCACCTATATCTCTGCAGAGACGTGTGAATCCGGAGGTGAGGAAGTTTCTGTGATCACCAGAGCGTGTAGTAGCAGCGAGGGAATAGCGTGATTAGCGTTGCGGCTAACGCAATGCTAACGGAGAAGAAAGCAATAGTCCTTCGTGGTGGCTGCATGATAAACGCTGATATTTTCACTGTACATCCACAATCTACCACGCACCTTAACTAGACGTAAACAAAAGCACGCGGCGGAGCGGCGGAGACTTTGCTGCCATATCTTGCAGCTCCATTCACTTTCAAAATCGCGTGCCCTGCGATTACAAAATCGCGTTGTGTAATATTGTGATACACAAGTATCACCAATTTTTGTGACACAAACATTCAACCCATATGATATAATCTGATCTAAAGTGTGGCCCTTCTCATGGGTCAGTTAGATTAAAATAATCAACATTGAAAAAGTCCTTGGTCATTTGTTTAGAGGGACAACATACATAAATATTAAAATCACCAACATTTAAAAAGCGATCAGAGATGAGCGTCAATCCAGCCAAAAAGTCTGAAAAATCACTGATGAAGTTCTTATTAAACTTAGGAGGACGATACACAACAGCGCATAACACGGGTACGGGCAGCTTTAGCTCAAATAGCTGCAGTTCGGAGCTTGTAAATTTTTTTCGATTTAAAAACCACAGCTATATCTCCGCCTTTCCTTGTTGTGCGAGGAGTACTAAGAAAGGAACAATCGGGCAGAAGAAGTTCTGAGAAAGGCAAGCACTCACCAGCATTACCATTTATTTTCATGGGATTATGTAGGAAAAAAACAAGGGTGAAATAACTCTTTTTTTTTTTATTATTCAAAATTGGCGCTCTTTATTGTGAAGTTCATGTCAAAACTTCCAGCCCACCTACGTAGCATCAATCAGTTGAAGACACATCTATTCAGACAAGCTTTTGACATGTAGCCTACCATTCAATTGCTGTTTTTCTGTACATTTCTGTTTTTATTTACTGTTTTCTATTGATGCTTTTACTGGAAAGTGCCTTGTGCACCTTCTGACTGCTGTAAGGCATTATACAAATACTATTTGATTGATTGATTGATTGATTGATTGTAGTAATCAAAGCAAAAGGCGGTTATTTTGAAGACTTTTTTCAACAGTTTTTGTTTTAAACATAAATGTGTTCATTCATAAATTAATGCCTTCAGTGAGAATCTACAATGTAAATAAACCAAACCAAACAAATAGACTGCTATATAGTGTGGCACTATATAGTAAATGAGGAGTTAGGAACTAGATATTCGGACACAGCCCAAGTCTTTAAATTCAACCGTGTAAATTTACAAACATTATGATATGAATAATTTTCTTTAAAATGATTCCTCCGTATGTTTTGATTTTATTTTATCCTTTTGACTTTGATTGTCTATGAACACGATAAATTTGAATTCCATGACGCATTTGAAATAAAGCTGATTTGGAAGAACGTTTTTGTGGGTTTTCTTTTTCTCTTTTGAATGTCTTTTTGTGAAATACACACACGTTTCCCTGTCTCTTGCTTGATTTTTTTTTCTTGTAGTGTTTTATTATAAAGCTGACATTTGTGGAAAAAAAATACCTTTGTGTGCTGTATATGAAATTCTAAAGTCTTCTTTATCGATGGTGAACTGGAGGGCTTGTTTTCATTGCCATGACCAGTGTTGGGAAAGTTCATTTTCTACATAAACTAGTTCAAAGTTCAGTTCACAAATTTCAAAATGAACTTGTTTGTTCATAGTTCATAATTGTTTATAGTTAATAGTTTGTTCATGGTTCCAAAAAAAGTCTAGTTCATAGTTCTTTGTGTGTGTGTGTGTGTGTGTGTGTGTGCGTGTGTGTGTGTTGCTGCAAGCTATTTTTTTTAAATATATCATTGCCAAAGGCCGTACAGAACAACATACAGCCAATATTTTCAGTCAGTAAGTTTTAACAATGAAACTTTGATATGAAGATGAAATCTAACACATATTTTGAATCATTATCCAAGCAGGATTCATATTAGCATTTATGCAACTGCATTTCCCCCCATTGTTACTGTCCGTTCAATCCACAGTAGTAGCAGCTGCAGCTTTTCCCTACAGTATTTACTAAAAAAAAGAAAAAAAGTCGGATGGTCTTTTTTAATTAATAAAGAAAAACAGGACAGCAGCATAGCCATTCTACTGACACAAAAAGAGGTATGAACCAGGCTGAGGTAGCTTGAAAGTGCAATAAAGTGCATTATATCAACCATATGAACCATATGAACCTCAATGACTTGTTTGCACAATGAATAAGTAACAAAAAAACAACTTTCCACTTTACTCAAAGGCTGCAGATCTCCAACAATATACTGCAGCACGAGGTTGTCCACCTGCGCCTGAGAGATAATTGAGCGGCCACTGTATGCAGTCAGTGGGATTTGGATAGAGTATCTTTGAGTTTGACTGTCTTTTGATTTCATGCTCGTACTGGTACGTGCTTTTGTATACATTGCGAGGCTAGCTGGGTGCTTGAGTTCAACGTCTTTTTAAGTTTTTAAGTTGGCTGTTGACGCGACTGAGGTCCGGATATTCTTTTGAAAGCCGGCGGGCAAAGTTTACAGATAAATGTGACGTCATTCCCTTCCTCGCTGACTTTGTCATAGAACTCTTTTAAATGTTCATATGAAGAGTCCTTCCTACCTGCTACAGTGTCAGTCGCCTCCATGCTGTTTTTGTTTTGTTTTGCTGCTTCGATGCAGCGCACGGCAGATCGAAAACGCAGAATGATAAACGCAGAATGGAAAACGCATCTCATTTTAATGTCCCGGACTCACCTCCTCCTGTGGTCTATCCTCACCTCCTTACGCTGAGCCACCAGAGAGCAACAAATAAACCGGCATTAGGCACACGCAAATCATTAATCTTTCACATAACTTTAGCCCTACTCACCTGACAACACTATGACATCGCTGAGCTTGATGCTTTTACAAACAGCAATCGTAGTAGAGTGGACAGCTGGTTTGCTGCCATGACACCGGCTCCGATGGCATGTGACATCAGGGGTCAGAGGTGGCTGGGGCGGAGTAAGGAAACTGAACCCAATGTAAAGTATACAGTAGTTTGACCACACAAAACATTTAACTCCAAACGTTTTTTCCGAGAACACCAGTCTCTCCCAGTCTGCAGTTAGTGGTACTTATTTGCTGTTTTCACATGAGCAATCGGATGCTAGCTGTAGCCCCAATGGAAATATTTTGATACATTCTCAGCACGGATCCAGCCACTTTAAGATAAGAATCGTAGGGTACATAGTAATAGCAAAGGCAGAATAGCAGTAGCAGATGTAGCATTTTATACTTTGTGCCTTTTCTCTGCAGCGGGTCCTCAGATAATCGTAAATGATGTCATCGTCCCTGACCAGTCAGAGAGGATGATTTCCTCTGGCTCCACCTTGTCAGTGCGTTGTCACGGCGATGAACACCTGTTGCTTCGGAGCTCTTCGTTTAAACTGAAGCATGCTGCCCTCGGCAAAAACATCACACTGCCACAGGCACACCCCCGGCACACAGGCACATACACCTGCGCCATCCCGACCAATCAGAGCACGGCATCAGCTCCAACCCTGCCTTCTGCCTCGGTGCACCTCTACGTGTCAGGTAAGATGCTGTCCACTGTCTGAACACCTGATGCTAAGTCAACAAAATGCTCAAATTTAAGCATATTCTTTGTTTTTGTATTTACATTTTGATGAACTAACATTAGTCTATGGGCCTCATTCATGATTATTTTTACTGGAGTACCGAGTTTTTGTGTGTACTGTCATCATAATTGTGTTCCTGGACACCTAGAGCAGTGGTTCCCAACCTGAGGGACGGGCCTGGGATTGCAAGGGGGGCCCAGAGCTTTGCCTGGTCAGAAGGTCAGGTCATAAATGATATTATTTGAGCAAAATAAAGCGTCTAAAATCATCAAACATGACTGAGTAAGGACTACAGGTGTATTAAACACTCAAATTCATTTATTTGTTTGAAATAAATACGTATTAGGAATTACTTTACAGCACGCGCGGATGAATGGTTCGAACCGAATCTCAATTGTGAAAAGGGCCAGATCCTTTTTTTCAGTCAAATTTATCCAGAACTTCCCCTAACGAACACAAGGACCAGCCCATCAAAGGAGCAGGCCACACAAGAAAGCTTTATGCTCTAAAGTCAAAGTTAAATGCACTTAAAATGATTTGTTCGACAGTTGCAGTCTCTTTGTATTAGTTGTGGTGCAAGATTTTATTCACAAACACGTTTTTTCAAAGTGTAAATATCAGTCCCATTGTAATGATAATTTAAATAAAAAAGTGTGCCTTTTATTGATTGTGTCTTAGATATTGTGTTATCTGGCTTTTGAACGACTCTTGGAAGAAACACATCCCAAAAACTTGGCTCCCAGTAAAGAGCCATGAATCCCATTTCTAGTCCTGTTTTTTTGTTGCAGATCCCTTGGAGCCATTTGTCGTATCTCGTTCTCATGCTCCCTCTACTGCTGTGGGGCAGGACTTTCTGCTGCGCTGCCTACCTACAGACCCCGCCCTGACAGAGCTCTCCATTCAGTCAGAAGCTGATGGAAGGAGCCTGCCACAGGGCATGACCTTTACCTTTGACCCCCGACATGGCGCTTTGATCCATAAGGTTCAAAAGTCATTCCAGGGGTCATACCGCTGCAGAGGGCGAAGAGATGGAAAGGAAGTGACATCCAACCCCATCCACCTCTGGGTGGAAGACAGTGAGTGTAACTTTGTCTGTCATTAAACTTATTTTGCTCTTCAGAAGCACTTCACATAACATAGTAAACGTATTAATCTAAATATAAATCATTTATAATAAACTAAATAAATGAATAATAATAAGGAAGAGGAAGAGTGTTGCTGCTTGGAACCGTTGTCATCTATTGCTCAAATTTACAAATTGAGAATTAGGGTAGCAAGTTATGAATCTGTTGAGAGGGACCCTCCCAACGGGCTCAAACCTTGTCTTTTAATGCACCACTCAGCATAGGACATCATCTACA
Organism: Neogobius melanostomus; assembly: GCA_007210695.1. Classification (NCBI taxonomy): domain Eukaryota; kingdom Metazoa; phylum Chordata; class Actinopteri; order Gobiiformes; family Gobiidae; genus Neogobius; species Neogobius melanostomus. The sequence continues at coordinate 114,913 of VHKM01000954.1, read as the reverse complement.
AAATCAGCTGTTAGGGCAGCTGGGTGGGGGTTTGTTGAGGGGAGTTACTGCCCTCTTCAACTGGCCGCTCTACACCTGGCTTTTTAATGCACCACACTATGCAGGGCTTACATCATACTTCACATATAACTCAATTAAACAAATATAATAATAATGATGATAATTAAACCCAATTAATTATATTGAGGATGGTAATGACAACTGGGAATAGCAAGATCTCAGAATATATATTATTAATGACCTTTAAAATAAGTAGCACATTCTTTTGTTCTTTGTTCTTTATTTTGCTGTTTTTTTTTTTTCTTGTTCATCATTTTTGTTACTTTTATTTCTTTGTTTATGATTTGCTACCTTGTAATATTAAATGTAATGTTATTATTTTTATTTGGGTGGGCGCTTATAAGCCTTTGCTTCAGCCCTCCTTTGAGCAGTTAACTGCTCAAACAAATAAACAATAAACATAAACTAACTAAACTGAAGCCACTCCCTTTGTAGGATTTGGCAAAAGGAATCTAGAAAAGAATATTGCAGGGCATAAAAATAAAGCAGGGACTAAAAATAAAATGGAAATAAATGCAGACAGAAGATAATATAGATCTTAGTTATTTTCATTTTAACCAAAAATAGAGGTTATATATATATATATACATTAATCTTCAAAGAAGGTACTTGAGTCATCTTCTGTACTTGGTAGTTGAGGTCTCCAAACGTTTCGCCTCTCATCCAAAAGGCTTCGTCAGTGAACAAGATTACACTCAGCACACAGCGTAGATAAACACCAGTTGGGAGGAGTTGCGGTTGGCCCGGCTCCTCCCTCTAATCACAGCTACTCTCACCTGTGGGTAAACACCTTTGAAGTAGAGCGTCTGTAACGACCTGCTCCCCCCAGTATCGGTCAGTCCTGTCCTATTCATGGTTGATCACTGCTAATTACCTGCCTATTGTTCTTTTGTTAGCTGAGGTATCGTCTTCTTGGACTGGCAGTGTCCTGTCTGTTTTCCCCGAAGCAGATTGGAGTAAAAAGAAGAAAGATTAAATCTGAGTCCACCATTTCGGTTCATGGAGGGATTTTCTTTTCTGACAAAAATAGCTTCTTTTACTCCTCTTTCAAACCAACGTTCTTCTTTAGCTAAAATTTTGACCTCCCCGTCCTCAAAGGAGTGATTGGAGGCTTTAAGGTGGAGGTGCACAGCCGACTGAGGGCCGCTTGTGCTTTCTCTTCGGTGTTGATAAAGTCTCTTCTGTAAGACTTGTTTGGTTTCTCCAATATAATGTTCTTTGCATTCTTCTTCTTTGCATCGAATAGAATAAACCAAATTGCTTTGTTTGTGGCTAGGAGTTTTGTCTTTGGGATGAACTAATTTTTGTCTCAGTGTGTTCACAGGTTTGTGGTACACTGGAATCCTGTGCTGCCTAAAGATTCTCTGAAGTTTCTCTGATACCCCGGCTACATACGGCACCGCAACTCCCTTTCTTCTGGGTTCTGTAGTCAGTCTGTCCTGCTCTTTGGGTCTTCCTGCCCTTTGTGCTTTAGTGAAGGACCAGTTAGGATAGCCACAGTCTGAGAGGGCTCTCTGGACATGTTGCTCCTCTTTGGTCTATCCTTCTGCACTGGTAGGCACCTCTTTAGCTCTATGTCTGAGTGTCCTAATGACCCCTATTTTGTGTTGGAGTGTATGGTTTGAGTCAAACATCAAATACTGGTCAGTATGAGTTGCCTTCCTGTAAACCTCTGTCTGCAGGTGTCCGTTTTCCCCTATGATAACTTTACAATCTAAAAAGGCAAGTTGTTTCTCCTTAGCGTCCTCCCGAGTAAATTTAATGTTAGGGTCCACAGCATTGATGTGATCTGTAAAAGGTGCCACTTTCTCTTTCATTTTGATCCACGTGTCATCTACATATCTGAGCCAGTGGCTGGGTTTGTTACCTGGGTATGATGCCAAGGTATTCTTCTCCATTTCCTCCATGTAGAGGTTAGCCACTATGGGTGAAACTGGAGAACCCATAGCACAGCCGTGGATCTGTCTGTAGAAGTTGCCCCTGAACTGGAAATATGTGGTGCTAAGGCAGATCTCCAGTAGTTGGCAAATGTGGTCAGGAGTGAGTTGTGTCCTATCCGCTAAAGTGCTGTCCTCAGTCAGTCTCTTCCTCAGTCATCAGGAACAACAGGAACAACAAGATCCTGTGCTTCAGACTCAGTCATCAGGAACAACAGGATGACTGAGTCTGAAGCACAGGATCTTCGACTGAAAATCTCAGCAGCCCTCAAGAACTCCAGACCTCCTCCCTCCAACATCACTGAAGAGGAAAGAAGAGCTTTGGCAGCCTTGAAGAAGGACGAGAGCATCACCATCCTTCCAGCAGATAAAGGCAGGTGCACTGTTGTCCTCAACACAGCTGACTACGAGACCAAGGTCAAGGACCTGCTCAGTGATCAAAACACGTATGAGCGACTGAGAAGAGACCCCACCAGCGGGTACAGGAAGAAAATTATAGAGCATCTTCAGAAACTAGAAAAGGAAGAAATAATTGACAAAAAGTTATATTACAAGCTTTACCCGGGAGAGGCTATTCCGTGTATTTATGGTCTGCCAAAAATACACAAGGAAGGTTTTCCTCTCATTGTGAGTGGCATCAACTCCATCACCTATAATCTGGCGAAACACCTCAAGTTCATTTTATCCCCTTTAGTCGGCAACACAGAACACCATGTGGAAAACACCAAGGAATTTGTGGAGAAGATCAAACACCTGCAGCTGGAAACAGATGAAACTATGGTTTCTTATGATGTGACAGCACTGTTCACATCGGTTCCAACCTCAGCAGGTCACAGCGGTGAGGAAGAGACTGACTGAGGACAGCACTTTAGCGGATAGGACACAACTCACTCCTGACCACATTTGCCAACTACTGGAGATCTGCCTTAGCACCACATATTTCCAGTTCAGGGGCAACTTCTACAGACAGATCCACGGCTGTGCTATGGGTTCTCCAGTTTCACCCATAGTGGCTAACCTCTACATGGAGGAAATGGAGAAGAATACCTTGGCATCATACCCAGGTAACAAACCCAGCCACTGGCTCAGATATGTAGATGACACGTGGATCAAAATTAAAGAGAGGGAAGTGGCACCTTTTACAGATCACATCAATGCTGTGGACCCTAACATTAAATTTACTCGGGAGGACGCTAAGGAGAAACAACTTGCCTTTTTAGATTGTAAAGTTATCATAGGGGAAAACGGACACCTGCAGACAGAGGTTTACAGGAAGGCAACTCATACTGACCAGTATTTGATGTTTGACTCAAACCATACACTCCAACACAAAATAGGGGTCATTAGGACGCTCAGACATAGAGCTAAAGAGGTGCCTACCAGTGCAGAAGGAAAGACCAAAGAGGAGCAACATGTCCAGAGAGCCCTCTCAGACTGTGGCTATCCTAACTGGTCCTTCACTAAAGCACAAAGGGCAGGAAGACCCAAAGAGCAGGGCAGACTGACTACAGAACCCAGAAGAAAGGGAGTTGCGGTGCCGTATGTAGCCGGGGTATCAGAGAAACTTCAGAGAATCTTTAAAAAGCACAGGATTCCAGTGTACCACAAACCTGTGAACACACTGAGACAAAAATTAGTTCATCCCAAAGACAAAACTCCTAGCCACAAACAAAGCAATTTGGTTTATTCTATTCGATGCAAAGAAGAAGAATGCAAAGAACATTATATTGGAGAAACCAAACAAGTCTTACAGAAGAGACTTTATCAACACCGAAGAGAAAGCACAAGCGGCCCTCAGTCGGATGTGCACCTTCACCTTAAAGCCTCCAATCACTCCTTTGAGGACGGGGAGGTCAACATTTTAGCTAAAGAAGAACGTTGGTTTGAAAGAGGAGTAAAAGAAGCTATTTTTGTCAGAAAAGAAAATCCCTCCATGAACCGAAATGGTGGACTCAGATTTAATCTTTCTTCTTTTTACTCCAATCTGCTTCGGGGAAAACAGACAGGACACTGCCAGTCCAAGAAGACAATACCTCAGCTAACAAAAGAACAATAGGCAGGTAATTAGCAGTGATCATCTATGAATAGGACAGGACTGACCGATACTGGGGGAGCAGGTCGTTACAGCTCTACTTCAAAGGTGTTTACCCACAGGTGAGAGTAGCTGTGATTACAGGGGAGGAGCCGGGCCAACCGCAACTCCTCCCAACTGGTGTTTATCTACGCTGTGTGCTGAGTGTAATCTTGTTCATTGACGAAGCCTTTTGGATGAGAGGCGAAACGTTTGGAGACCTCAACTACCAAGTACAGAAGATGACTCAAGTACCTTCTTTGAAGATGGACAACTCCTGTACGACTGAGAACTTACACAGACATATATACATTAATGCACCACACTATTTTTTTATTGGTTTATTTGGTAGGGACAGTGCAAGTTAATGAACAAGCCACACCAGATTGTAGCCTTGGGCTAATTTCCATCCGTCGTCCCCCATGCGCACTCTCAAACACACTGACCTATTGTACATGTTTTTAGTGGTAGGGGAAACCGGAGTACCCGGAGGAAACCTACGCAGACACGGGGAGAATATGCAAACTCCACACAGAAAGGCCTGGTCCCTGGTGGGAATCGAACCCTGGACCTTCTAGCTGTGAAGCACGAGCGCTAACCGCTGTACTACCGTGCCGCCCATGCATGCCTATGCAGAGCTTACATCATGCTTCACACATAACTCAACTGAATACATTAATTAATTAATAATAATAATAATAATAATATAATAATAATAATAATAATAATAATAAAACTCAAATTAAAATTATATTGAGGATGGTAATGACAGCTGGGAAGTAGCAATATCACGAAGTATAATATGCATAGTAACGTGCCTTTATAACATAAAAATAGTGACTTCCAGTAATGTTACCAAGGTTTGGCATTGGTAACATGCTGAAATATATTATATTAAGGGTTGCCTTTTGTTACTTGCTTTGTACTAAACATCGTACATGAAACAAGATCGTGGTTGTTGTTGTGCTTCGTTTCTGTTTTCTATATGAACATTTCAAACAATGCTTTGTAATTTGGTCTGTGTTAAAAAAGCCGCTTTGAAGTGTAACTGGTTCTCCTCATATCAAAATATGATGCTGCTAATTGTATGATTGATAATGTAATTGCAATAGGATAAAGTTATTATTATAGTTCTGTCATGTAATGTCTTTATGTAAATGCTATATTGTAAATGTTGTATTGATTTTGGGGTGGGCGCTTATAAGCTCTTGCTTCAGCCCACTCCTTTTGAGCTCAAATAAACTAATAAACTAAACTAAACATATACACACACACACACATATATATATATATATATATATACAATATACTTACAAACATACATACACATGTAAACTTACACCTACGCACATTCACAAATACAGTACATATATAATTAAGTGTAGTACGAATGACAGCAATACAACTTTTCACTATCAATGCTAAAATAATCCGTTACTACCATCCGCTAACAATATAACAATATTTACAAATAATAATATAAATATTGACAAGGACAGTTCCATTCACGCAAACAAAAACAAAAAGAAAACTGTACGTATATTTATTAAACACTCAAAATAAATTCATATAATGGATCCCATATTTCAAGACAGTCTGATTCATTATTATCTAACCTAAAGTGGCGGATATCAAGAAATCCTACCAATGGCTAGACAGAGCTGGCCTGAAGGACAGCACAGAGGCACTCATCATGGCTGCACAGGAGCAGGCCTTGAGCACCAGCTGTGCCATCGCTTTTTCTGGGCAAACAGCCGCCCAAGCCCCACTCAGCACTGGGGCATGGGTAGTATCTCCTCCCAGGGGGAAAAGCCGGTTGGGCTGTTCAAATAAGCTCTTCCTGCAAAAGTTGTCAGGGATCCATGTTTGTAAAGGGCTTTAATCTCTGCTCTCTACTATCTCTCATTGGCTGTCCAGAGCTGGAGGCCCCACCTTCTCTGTCCGTCTCGCAGAATGCAGTGGTCCGGTTGGTTGGCGAGATATTTGAGGTCACGTGTCTCTGCAGCAACAGGAACCACTTCTTCAGCATCAACTGGACACACCCTCAAGGACAGGTAACCCTGCCCTATCCGATTATTACACTAAACGATTACAAAAATAGCATAATTGAGAAAAAACTATCATTAAGGACACTCTCCCGCGTGTCCGTCCGAAGTGTGGAAAAGTCCCTCCTGCGCTCACACAAACAGTTTGTGTGAGCATGTCTGATCCACTGAAGTACCAGCGCTGTGTGATAGAACAGTTGTATAGTTGCCGATAAATAAGAGTAATTTTTTTTGTAATGTGGATCTGTGCTTCACGGAGCTCCAGTCACCTCTGCTGCTCTGAAGCAGGACATCAATGTGCAATGTTTTTATTTAATTCAGTCAGAGCAAATTTACCCACTGTTTGCTGTAGATGGCGCTCAACCATCGACACAAGCTTTTGTATCTGTTCAAAAGCAGGACTATGTAAAGAATAGGAAAAGCGTTTATTCTGGCCGACAGCGGTGAAGACAAATTTCACCACATGAACGCGTTTAAATGGGAAATGGGGGAAATGCAGCACATTTATTTATCACTAATGATTTACATCCCTATATGGACCAGAAACGTCCGTGGTTTAGCGGCGCTCAAGGCAGCAGTGAAACGCTCTGAGCTGATGACCCGCTTTGACACAACGCAACTCACAGAATGAAGCAGTTTTCGAGACAACTGACACTTTTGTCACGTGACCGTCTGTTACTGAAACAGACTCCGACGCAGTGTTTCGTAGCAAATCTGCGTCAGGAAGAGCGATACAAGCTCCGGACTGGGTTTTTTGCCCATTATTTGTGTTGTGGAAGCAGAGGGGGTAATGGGTGGCAACAATGGAGGGAAACGTTGTTTCTATCCATCGTTGCAAATATAGTAAGAGAGTAAGAGAAAGAAAACACAATCATTTAATTCAAAATATCGATATTTAACCAATACTAACCGATACTTAAAGGGGGGTATTATGTAAAATCGACTTTTTCAAGCTTTATATCATGTTATTATGTCATTCCCTCATTAAACACATGCCTGGAGTGTTGCCTTGGCTCATTCACATATTTTTGAGTAATCAGTAAAAACCTAGACGGCAGCCATTTTAGGTGTAGCTATGCTTCAGTCCTCCTAGGAACGCCCCCACCTCCTGGAGACGCCTCTGGACCTTTTGTCACCAGCCAAGCCACCAACCACTGCTCCTCAGCTCAGCAGAGCCCCCTCCCCGCACAGTGTTGTTGTTTAAATGCCACAGCAGTGTGCTGAAGGGGGCGTGTCGGAAAGCTTCTTAAAGAGACAGAGGCCTATTTCAAGACGTTCAGTACAGCCATTTTGAGAGAGCAATTTTATTCAAGGCAGTTATTTTAATTTACTGCATATACAGACCAACAGAAGGTTACGTCATCATTGTAGTATGCTATAGACTGGTGCTATGTGATTGAAAAAAGCATAATACCCCTCTTTAAATCGGAGCTGCCTGGACCAAACAATGTATATTTTGGTATAGATCATGCAGGATTAGAAACCATACCTGTCAAGTTTTGGATTTGAAAATACGGGCAATTTTCCGGCTCCACCTGTGATCCATCCCACTAGCCCAAACAAGCTCCAAGACAGGTTAAAATTTCCCGGCCAAAGGAGACTTGACAGCTATACAACCTCCCGACAACTGCCACTCAGGTTTCTGCAAGTGGCAGTTCTCGAGAGGCTAGTGACAAACTTCAGTTTGGGGGGGCAGAGTAATTTTTTATTTTTATTTTGTAATAATGCGGGACAAACAAATACAGAAGGACGGTGGGAAAGAGAGGCAAAATACGGTGATTTCCAGGCCAAAGTGGGACACAGCTATATTACATACAGGTCACTGAGTGAAGCTGTATCAAGTTTATAGAACCAGAATTAAGCAAACTCACAGACTACACGGAGTCAGCATCTGCAAAAGGTCTCATCAAATATAGCAACTTTGAGCTCTTTATATCGACATAGTGACGCATTAAAGTTAAGCTTATTAAAGGTGAGTACAGAGTTTGTGCCTAAATGCTCTCCCCTTTGACAGGTTTTCACGGAGTCTATGAGCCAGTCCTACTCTCCGCCTGTGGTCTACAAAAACAAGACCCTGACTTTGGACTCAGTCCGGACTTTGGACTCTGGGCTGTTTACCTGCACAGCTTGGAATGAGGTGGGCGTATCCACGGCAACCACTCACCTGGAGGTCACAGGTCAGAGGACCACACTCAGTTGATAAAGCCGACTTGAGCACTCTCTCAAATATCCCTATATTATTCAGAACCTTTAGATTAGCACTTTCTCAAATATCCGTGCCCATATCTCGTTGAAATGGCTTTTGTTATTTTATATAGAGCGAGCCTTCATCAGAGTCTTCTTGCTCCAAAACATCTCCTCCCTCATCGCCAACGCCACAGGAGAAGGCAATAAAGTGTCTGTGGGCGGAGTCACCCGCGTGAAGGCGCTAGAGGGGCAGGACCTGAGTATAACGCTGCTCTTTGAAGCGTATCCTCCAATCAGATCACTGCGATGGGTGACTCCTTATCACATGACTAACAGCAGTGTCAGCACAGAGGAGCAGCGCCCTCAAGAGCACAGGTTTGATGCTGCAACTCGAAGTCCAGTGTTTTATTGTAAAGGTTTTATCAAAACAATATCAGTAACTATGAAAAACAGGTGAGGGCGAGTACATCAAAGGTCTGAGGAACCGGTGCTCTTCAAGGACAGGGCTGAACATACATGATAAAAGAGAACTAGAGACTTGCTTGTGAGACAGCTGTGTCACGTAGAAAGCATTCAATAGGAAAAAAGTCAGAGGCACACAACTCTATAGCAAAAATTAAAAGTCCTTTATTGAAACATGGAACAGCCTACACGTTTCAACCACGAAGGTCTTCGTCAGGGCATGTCAACACGTCAGTGACTATGTTCCCATGCAGACCCAAAATCTCATCATGATCTGATTTCGGTAGTTCTCACATTAGAATAGAATAGAATAGAAAAAACTTTATTGTCTACCATGCAGTGATGGCAGCAATTTTCCTTTGGCTTGCTCACACATTCATGTACATTTGCCAAGCAAATATAATATAATACATAATACATTAAATACATTATAAAATCAGTTCATTGCAGACACAGCAGCAGCAGATTCACCTCATCAAAGGAAAAAGAAACAGAACAGACTGCGCGACATTAGGGGTTATTGAAATGACATTATGGGTTATAGAAGCGGTGTAAATAGACAGGACATTATCAAATACTGTATAATCTGATATTTTGGTGAATCATACATCCTCACGCCCAGATTCCACATCTTCCGCCTGTTCGATCAGCTCCACCCTGCTCCTGGCTGCCTCCGAAAGGCAGCAACGCCAAGGCCCACTACCTCCTCTTATTCAAATAAAGTCAGTGTGGAAGGTATTTACTTTGAAAACATAGAAGTTGTTGCCATTCTCTTTCCTGTGTGGTGCGTCTGAACTGTGGAACCTGATTCAGCTGAAAAAAAGACTTGATCCGTATTTTTATACGGTAGGAACGGAGAGGCGGGCTGGTACGGAGCAGAGAGGAGGATGTGAAATGTTTCTTAACAATTAAAATAGTAACGTATTTACTGTGGAGGTCAGGGCGGAATGGAACAGGGCGAACACGGAGAATGTGGAATCTGGCAGGTACTTGATGTACTTTAAAGTCCAATTCCTAAATAGCCATGTAAACAAAGACTTTAGATTATACTTAAAGAGGGGGTATTATGCTTTTTTCAATCACATAGCACCAGTCTATAGCATACTACAATGATGACGTAACCTTCTGTTGGTTTGTATATGCAGTAAATTAAAATAACTGCCTTGAATAAAATTGCTCTCTCAAAATGGCTGTACTGAACGTCTTGAAATAGGCCTCTGTCTCTTTAAGAAGCTTTCCGACACGCCCCCTTCAGCACACTGCTGTGGCATCTAAACAACACTACTGTGCGGGGAGGAGGCTCTGCTGAGCTGAGGAGCAGTGGTTGGTGGCTTGGCTGGTGACGAAAGGTCCAGAGGCGTCTCCAGGAGGTGGGGGCGTTCCTAGGAGGACTGAGGCATAGCTACACCTAAAATGGCTGCCGTCTAAGTTTTTACTGATTACTCAAAAATATGTGAATGAGCCAAGGCAACACTCCAGGCATGTGTTTAATGAGGGAATGACATAATAACATGATATAAAGCTTGAAAAAGTCGATTTTACATAATACCCCCCTTTAATACTTTAAATGCTGAGTAATATGAGATATTAAAAACAACTCTTTCCCAAAGGATACAATTATTTCCTGCGGTGGAATGTCCAATTATTCTTGGCAGAAATATTTTGTCAGCTACCTGCAACAAAATAATGGACTAAAATTACAGGTTAATTAGTTGTGACCTGTGGTGGTCCATCAGAGCCATCAAGGCCTTCTCTGCTAGCCCTGGCCAAATGTTTGTTATTTATTTGTTTTATTGGGTAGGGACAGTGCCTGTTAATGAACAAGCCACACCGGATTGTAGTCTTGCGCTAATTTCCATCCGTCGTGCCCCATCCGCATTCCCAAACACACTCTCATTCATCCTGGCCTATTGTACATGTTTTAGTGGTAGGGGAAACCAGAGTACACCTACACAGACACAAGGAGAACATGCAAACTCCACACAGAAAGGCCCCGTCCAAGTGGGAATCGAACCCCGGACCTTCTAACTGTGAAGCACGAGCGCTAACCGCTGTACTACCGTGCCACATGAAATGAAGAAATAAAAGTGTAAAAGTCTTTACCTCTTAACCCCCACCTGAACTGAGCACATTTTCTCCAGCGCCAAAAGAGCGATGAAAACGAGACATAAACGTGGCAAAAAAGTGACAAAGCACAACAAAAACACAATAGAACAATTATTATTTTTTTAAAACAAGCGCAACAAAACATTGCAAAAAAGTGACAAAACTCAAGAGAACAGTCCCAAAAAATGGAATGCTACAAAAAGCAACAACAAAAAAAGTCCCAAAAAACTGTGACAAAAGGAATAGAAAGGCAAGATCATGGCATAAATGTGACAAAAATACAACAAAAAGTGACGTCGCTGAAACAGTCGAGAAGCTTTTAGATTTAGGTAAAGCTGAACATAGAGAAAATGTCCTTGACTAAGGCGGGGTAAGGTTAATAGTATTTATTTTGTAATTTATTTATATAATGTACAGTTGAGTTGCTTGTATTGGTTTTGCTGGCGTCTAACTGTAATTTCCTACTTAAAAATGCCTTAAACACCTCTGGCGAGCTGCTTCTCCTCAGTAGCCTGGATGCCAGGCTACTGAGGAGAAGCAGCATCCAGCAGCATCCAGAATGATCCCCTCTGTATATTTTATACATGGGGGATATCAGTCTGGAAAGCCCGTCCCTGCTGGCTGCTCAGCCGAGTTCGAACAGTACCGTACAACCAGAATAGTTTGCTGACAAACCAACCATTCTTAAATTCTTATCACAATCACATTTATTTCGAATCCATTTTGTTAATTTATTTATTTACAAAAGTAAAAGGAGCTGTGTAGGAGCTAAAGATATATAGATTTGGGGAAAGCCAACTGCTATTATTATTTCAGTTTATTAATACTATTTCTTGCCAGTATCTTTTGCTAGTGGGGTACTTTTCAGGGGGCATCTGCCCCAGGCCACAAGTGTCTTAGCAGCGCCTCTACAGAAACACAGACTTTCACAACTGTCTCCCACATGTCTCTCTCTTCTCTGGGCTGTGGCTGAAAACATCTTAAGAAAAGGACATAAACTATTGAGAATGTCTGGGCGTGAGTTTCACGTTGTTTTAAGAGAACATAGAGCTGAAATATTTTGACAAAAATACGTTGCGAGGAGGCGGCGCTGAGCGGCGATAAACGGCGCTCGCGTCTGACACAAGGTTTATTTTTTAGATCGTACAAAACTGTCGACTTGTTGACCTCATTGGTCCATGATTATGAGGTCGACTGATAAAAAATAAAGAGCGATCTGAAGCACAAGGTGCAATCTCTTGATACAGCCGCCAACAAGTTCTACTGGAAAAATGAACCCCCTCGGATCACACTCGCAACACTACACAGAAACCCAAACTACACTAAATCATCTACAGTTTATTCACAAATGGATCCATTCAAACCCATCTGACCAAACCTGGATAGACACGGAACAATCAATATGTAATAAAATTCAAATATCAGATCTGACAGCCTGATGGAAATTCCACCAATTATCAAACACACCTCTCACTCTAACAAAACATACACCAATCTGGAATAATGCTGCATTCACAAGTAATAAACTTCTACATATCCTCACATAGGCAGAAAAGGGCATAAATTATTACTATTATGTATTTATTGTTTCTTTCCGATTTTTGTTTTTAACCCCTCCCCTGCTGGGATTCCCTGTTTTATGTCCGTATATGTATGTACCCACTGTTAATACTTGTCACCTGATGCATAAATCAAATATATATATATATGTATATATATATATATATATATATATATATATATATATATATATATATATATATATATATATACAAATTGGGGAAATTTTTACCTTCCAAATTACTCTGAGGACATCAGTAATATTTACTTTTTACCAGAGGTCCTTAGGTAATTCTTATCCTGTGCAAATAGGGCTGTAGTTTGCAAAATTAGTAGCCTGGCTAACGCCAGACTGCTGTGTGCGCTCGAATCTTTTCGAACTTCACAACAGCCGATATTTTCGCATGGATTTGGGGACCAATCACAGAACGAGGAGGGACGGCAAGATGCACTATTCGACATACGGAAGCTTGTAGTTTGTTTAGGGATAACATTTTTTTTTTAATTAACGGATCCAACATGACGCAGCAGACGCGACGCCATCTTTTGATCAAGCTTTAGACCGCGTTTTAAATAGTTTAGGTCAAAAGTTTACAGCGGGTACGTCACACGTCATCTACGTGTGTCATCTACGTGCACGATTGGCTATGGCTACGTGCAGACGCATGAGAGACATTCGTAGCGCCCAATAAACGGCTCTGGACGATCATAAACCACACCTCTCCTATGAGAAAATAAATTGGTGGTCCCCCGACTAAATATCACTTGTGATTTTAGTCAGGCATTAGCCAGGCTACAAAATTAGTAGAGCAGGAACAGAATTTTCAAAAGTAAATGATCAAGCTCCTCCCCCTCCCTCCTGATCCTATTTATTAGACCTGACAAGGCTGATTCACACACCATCATTTTACAGATCTATCCAGACCTTTCCTCCAGGACACCACACTGATGCAGTCATTCAGACCAAACAAAAAGGAGTCAATATACAGTAGTTACCTGGGTTTTACTACCCCCCTTAAAGACATTGCCTGGCTACATGCTTTTTCAAAGATTTTTCAAAGATATGCAGTCTGGGAGTGAGCGTGATCTCAGCGATGTCCCGGTGGGTGTGATTGACAGACAGGATCAACCAATTAGAGAAACAATGGACATGTCGCAGGAGCAAGTGGCAGCAAGCCTTTTTAAAAACATCCTTTTCCACGAGGAATGCTTCCAACGCTGTTTCTTACTCCAGTTTAGGGATTTTATATTTTTCAAATGATTTAAAATAGACGAAAAAGTGCAGAACAAAACAGTGTATCAGTCGCCGCGCCGCCATCTTAAATGTTTTTGGAGGAGTGCGGTGATGGCTTCCGTCTGTTGGTGCGTGATTGGACCGATATTGGTAAAGGGAAATAATTGGCTGCGAGCAGCTGCCCAGACGGTTCTTCTTTTGAACAGAAAGGAAGGGCATCTGGCTGGCCAGGTAATTAAAGACCCTGTGCCTGATCTTTTTGTTAATACTTTTGCAGAGCGGAGCTGAAGCTGCTGATTGGCCGTGTTCATCACAAAGACTCCGGCTTCTACTCACTACTTTTCTCCAATAACTTCTTCAAAGGAAACATCTCTATCCACCTCCGAGTGCACTGTAGGTCCCCAATGCTCCTTGTTTTATTCATTCATTTAAAGTTAGTCCCTCCAGCATTTCATCATCATCTTAACCAGCAGTTCCCAACCTTTGAAGCCTCCCCTTCATGAGCTGTAGCCAGGCCGAACCCCCTCAGTCCAAAACAGAAGCCCCCGCAAATGTATAAAACATTCAAATTATAGCATTTATTCAAAGAAATAAACTGAAATTGGAGTGTTTTCTCTGTCGCATTTGATGAAGTCATGTGCATGTAGTCCATGCTACTCATGCTGTACATAACAGCGACACACACAGCAATGTCAGCTCCCCGCCATGAGGACCATAGAGAAACGCGTTCCTCGCCCATTGGTTAGAACACATGTTGGAAAATAGAAATAGTACCAAAACCCAGTATCATAATGCCGGTCCATTTGAACCGATAATCTCCCCTCAAATCAGCGCTGTATGGTGCAGAATATTCAGGTCGTCAGCTGATCTCATTCTTTGGGCACATAGTGTTGCTGAACCTGACCAACTGCAGCAGCCCCAGATCAGAACAAGGGGCCAGTTGTTCAAAGGTAATCTGATTGGATTTTGGTTATCGGATTGGATCAAGTCTTGAAAATGGGTTGTTCAAAAGGGAAAGAAGGATTCTGCTTAGATCATGAAATCCAATCGTAGTTTTAATCTGGATCAAACCTTCATGTTGTGTTGTTCAAAACATTTCAGTAGGATCTGGATAACTTTGATCCAAAAAAACAGGATTATCCTGATCCCAACATGGGGTAGGATTTCAAGATGGATTTTAGGAAGAAGAAGATCTTTATTTATATAGCGCCTTTCACAGACATGGTCACAAAGCGCTTTACATGAGACCATGTTACATTCACTCCATACTTGGTGGTGGTAAACTACCTTAGTAGCTTCAGTTTCCCCTGGGGGAGACTGACAGAAGCGCTGTCGCGACTGACCACCTCCATGCATTCACACACACATCATTCATCCTGGTCTATTGTACATGTTTTTGGTGGTAGGGAAAACCAGAGTACCCAGAGGAAACCTACGCAGACACGGGGAAAACATGCAAACTCCACACAGAAAGGCCCCGTCCAGGTGGGAATTGAACCCATGACCTTCTAGCTGTGAAGCGAGAGCACTAACCGCTGCGCTACCGTGCCGCGGATATCAATATATGAAGAATATGTAGCAAAACTCTAAAATTGGTCGAATAATAATTGTTATATCAATCTGTGTATATACTTTCCATTTATATTTGCACTCGATTTGTTCAACTGTCCCAGTGATGAAGTAGATATAGGCAAATTAAGCCTTTCAGTATAGTTGAATGAAAATAAAATAATCTTGTCCCCATGAAATAAACCCCAAACAGATTTGAATAACAAACAGAAGTGATATATTCTGTCATTCATTACCGTACATTAATTTCAACAAAACAATCTGAACCTGTCAAAAATAATTTCTCACAATAGCATCCCTGACTACATGTCCAGTCAGTCCCACATCCTGACAGAACGCCAAAGGTTGGTGTGGTTCTTCAACAGGCTCAGGTACATCATAAACACCATCACAAAGAGGGACATTGCGCCGAGCAGGACAATACACGCAAGTATTATGTTGCATGTTCCCTGTGGGTCCACTCGCAAGTATTTAAGGCATCTCTAAGGCTGTCTCTTCAGAACTCCATTTAAAGCGCCCTTTGCAAAATAATAAAGATGCATATGAATTAATCCTTAAACGAGAAACTGAAAGAGCAGAAGCACAGACACTCCTGGCAGAGGAACAAATCAAGATGAACAAACTGCAGCAAACCAGGGCAAAGGTTCATATCCGCCTCCTAAAAGCAGGCCTTGAAAATGCTGGTGTCTCCTACTGGGATGAAGAACCCTGAACATTATTTATTTTGTCAACTATTGAACATTTAGCCTTTTTTTTATTCAAAACGTTTTTCAAAATATCTACAATGTATTTGTTTATATATATTTGTTATTTGCTCAGATGAGTGGTCATAAAATAAATCATAAATTACATTTTTTGAACAACTGGCCCATGGAGTTAACTCCAGGTGACTTATTTTTATTAGTCAATGTGTCCAGTGTTCTTGTTATACACTGTTAAGTGTTTGGGGTCCATATTAAAGCTTCAACTTGTCTGATTTACTACCACCAATAGAGTTCTTAGTCTCCCCCTCCCCCCTTCTCTCTCTAACTCCATCTATCTCTCCCTTCCTCCCTCTCTCCATCTAATTTGTTTTCTTCTTCCTTCTCTCATCATTACTATTATTATACTGTTTGTATTTTAATAATAATTATTATTATTATTTTAATTTTGTTTAGACTCACAAAGTAGGAAAAAAACAAAAAAAACATAAAGAACAGGGCAAGAGCAATGCTTATTTTAAATGCACCTCACTTTACACACTTTAGTGGTATGAGTAGTAGTTAGTTTCGTTTTTGTTTCCCCCCTCTTTCTTTGTAAATATGCAATAAATCAAATAAATCAGGGTGCAGCGCTTAGAAAAAGGACTTCTGGGGCCAGTTGTTCAAAAAATGTAATCTGGATCAAAATGATTTTAAAGTTTTGCTACATTTTCTTTCTGAAATCCACCTTGAAATTTTCCCCCCATTGGGCTCAGGATAATCTTGTTTTTTTTGGATTAAGTTATCCAGATCCTTCTGAAAGTGAAGGTTTGATCCAGATTAAAACTAGGATTGGAGAACATGATCTAATCCGATTTCAGGATCCTTCTTTCCCTTTTGAACAACCCATTTTCAAGATTTTATCCAATCTGATAACCAAAATCCAATCAGATTACCTTTGAACAACTGACCCCTGAGGCTGAACCAGCCAGTGGATTCTAAAGTTTGATGAAAACAGCATGAATCACTGCGGCTTTAGCATGGCAGCAATTCATAATCCAAAACCATGTCCACAATCAAATCCAAGCAGACTAAAGGTAAATGGTCTCAATTTATACAGTGCTTTTATACCTTCATCAGGCCCAAAATGCTTTACAGCAAGGAACAACCCAGTCACACTCTCAGTAGCTGGCATTTAAACCACTCTACCAACTGTTGTGTGCCATTAAAAATTCTTCAGTGAGTAAAAAACATATCCAAGGACAAACAGACAGGGGATATACATACAGTATACATTCTGGACTCTGAAGAAGGTGGTGGAGCACAGGATACGATGGGCCAGTTGTTCAAAAAATGTAATCTGGATAAAAAATGATCTGGATTTGGAAATCCCATTTTTTTTTTCTATTTAGGATCAGGTAATACGTCTTACTTTTATGCCGGTTTGCATAGCAATATTGGATTGGATCACACTGATCCAAATACACAGTTTTCAAGATTACAAAATCTGGATTACCAGTGCTCTACCAGCTATGTATTACCATTGCTACCAGCAATGTAAAGAACAACAGGTAGAAGAGCCAACATGGGGTCACTTTAAGTGTTTTTTCATTTTGAGACAAAACACAAAAATAACAAACATCCACTTCTAGTTATGATTTCTTTTATGACCACTCATCTGAGCCACAACAAGTAAATCATTATACATAACAAATACATTGTGGATATTTTGAAAAAGTCTTTAAAAAAAAAAAAGGCTAAATGTCCAATTGTTAAAATAAAGACTGTTCAGGGTTCTTCATCCCAGTAGGAGAGACCAGCATTTTCAAGGCCTGCTTTTAGGAGGCGGACATGAACTTTTGCCCTGGTTTGTTCAGCTTGATTTGTTCCTCTGTGCTTCTGCTCTTTCAGTTTCTCATTTAGGAACCAGGTTGTTTTGTCAGGATGTGGGACTGACTGGACGTGTAGTAAGGGAAGCAATTGTTAGAAATTATTTTTGATCTCTAATGATTGTTTTGTTGAAATTAATACAGTGATGAATGACAGACATATTGAATATATTGTGGAATTACGAGTGGTTAGCTTAGCTGTTTAACACACATTATTGCCAATCAACGCCAGCTGGATGGCCAGCACCAGAATTAAAGTCACTTGTTTTCATAGTCCATGTTTCGTTACAGTTAACACAGTCCAAATGTATTTATGTTGTTCTCACACACAGAGCTCCACAACCATTGTCAGGGAAGTATGAACACAAACAGGGCGAAGTAAAAGGTGAATAAAGGTGGAGAAAAAGGCAGGCGGCAGTGACGACCCTCCTTGACCATAGGCGTCTACAGATGAAAAAGGCATGTGTCATGGACTCTTAAAATAAACAAATCCACCAAACCGCCACAAAAAACAGCAAAGACATACAAAAGTATCCTGAAAATCAATGTGGAACACATAAACCACAAATGTAATAGAGAGGGAGGTACAGCTGAAAATGAGCAACCCATTTTCGAGATTTGATCCAATCCGACAACCAAAATCCAATCAGATTATCTTTGAACAACAGGCCCCTCATGATCCTGTCCTGCTACCTCCTGATTCCGGTCTTCTCCTGCCAGAGAAGCACTGAGAGCACCACTGAGAAACTGAAGAACTCGTCTGTCCCTCACACCATCAGAGTTTATATTGCAGCCAGGATCAGGAGAGGAGAGCTGGAAATATCTGAAAATTAATGTCAAAGCATTTTGACTCCAGTGTATGTCTCTCTTTATAACAATGATTCTACTGATTCTGCTGTGTGTGTGTGTGAACGGGGGCGACAGGAATCAATACCTTTCACTGTTGCTCTGTTTTGGTTCTGTGCAGATCCTCCTGTGGCTGAGCTTCTGAGACTGGACTCTGGTCTGGTCTGTCGGGGATCGGGATTTCCTCTGCCCTCCCTCACCTTGATCTCCTGCCCTAGACTCACAGACAGGTCTGAACCAGGACTGAAGCAAGTCTAAACCCTAAACTAACCCAGGTCTGTTGCAGGTGCGATGAGGCTTTGGACTTGGAAGGGGAGCACCAGGTGGAACTGGATGAGTTTGAGGACCTGATTGAAGACAAGGACGAGGAGTCAGTAGAGCGAACATTGACCTTGCTGCCAACCCCAGGCGATGTCATCACAGTGATGTGCTTAGCTGTCAATCGCATGGGCAAGTCACGTGACCTGCTCCAGATCCGTGAGTGTCACTACAATATGTCAGTCATGCTAATCATTAGTCCAATAGACACTTTTGTCCTCAATAGTTTGGGTTAAATCTACTTTCTAAACCTTAATCTGCACTCATTTAAAAATCATAAATTAAAAATAAATAAGAATTAAATAATAATAATAATGTTGTCCATATGAAATTACAGGCATCTGAAGAAATGTTTTAGATAATGTATTAGATAATCTAGATCAGACCTGGGCAAATTACGGCCCGCGGGCCTACGACTTGTAGGGCATAAATTCCTGAGTATGTCAAAAAAAAGTATGTCTCTAGCCCATTCCTTTGCGGAATTATGATTTTAAAAGAAATTACCAGATTGCTCACTCCAGCCACTATGGGGCTGTTTAAATCAAAATAAAAGGAAAGAATTCCACACGTGTCCAGCAGAGGGCACTGACATGATAAGAGATCAGGATATACAGTAAACAACACATAGGCTACAGTCCTGTCAGGCTCATTATTATTCATTTATTGAAAAAAGTTTCCTCAATAGTATTTTCCCAATCAAAACATATTTTTATTTTGGAGCTTTTGTTTATGGACCAAAAAAAACCCTTAACGTGGTGGTGGTGGGGGGGTTTGAGCAACTGAATGATCCTGGGAGCTCTGTTGTCGGGGGCTTCGTGCCCCTGGTAGGGTCTCCCATAACAGGTCCTAGTTGACGGGTTTGTTGTACTTTATTGTCCCCATAGGGAAATTTGTCCTCTGCATTTAACCCATCCTTCGATGCCGTTGAGGCAACCCGTAAGGAGCAGTGGTCGACGGCAGTGCCGCGCCCGGGGACCCATCTCCATGATGTGGAGCCAGGCTGATGGTCAGAATCACCTGGCTGGAGGATTCACCTATTGCACATGTTTTAGAGAGGTTCAGAAGCCCCTTATGTGAGAGCAACAGGCTCCTCTGGACCCACCACCTGCAGGAGGAGCCATAGGGACTGGTGCAATGTGATTTGGGCAGCTCCAACAGCTGCCCCCACGACAAAGGCAACATAGACTATTTAGATGTCGCCTATCGCTTCTGTATGACTTTGATCTCAAGTGCGACAGGCACACGTGATGAAAATAATGCAGCAGCAAGAAGCAATGTAAAAAAAAAATAACAAGATGACAACTTCTACTAACCTGAGGAGAGCAACTAAAGACTGCTCCATTCCGTTTTGTTTGATGATAGTCCAATGATAGTTTCTGCTCTTTGTTTCCTGATAAGTCCATAAGCAATTTCAAAGGTTCCTCAGCAGTGCAGTAGCAAAACAAAGCATCAAGCACCATTTCTCCTGTAAACTCGCGGTCACGTGCCGCGCTCTTGTTTGAGAGACAGCTGGCTGTAGAGCGGCTCAAGCGGCTTTTTAATGTGTGCGGTTCTGGTCAGGTCGGTAAACTGACACTCATTTTTTTGGGTCGGGTTTGATTTACATCAGGTTGGGTTTGAGCGGGTCAGAAAAAAGTGGACCCACGTATCTCTACAATGCGTGGTGTGGCTCTTTGGCTTTCAAAGTTAAGAATTTTGGCTCTTTGTCTCTGACTTGTTCGCCGCCCCTGGTGTAGTGCTTTGATAAAGCAGTTTTTGTGTCTGAAATGTCGGGACAATGGCGATATCCTCGTATACGCAAATATGAGACTGGTCCGTGTTCTGACCGCTGCCACTGTGGTTGGGGAGGTGAAACTTCATCATGGCGTAGAGCGTGCATTTGGAGAGCATTTGGCATCAACCAGGCTTTCAACTTCTCCACAGATGGGGCAGGGCTGAGGATCTGGATTTCGCGACAATAATAGAGTGATCCTGTTCCTCTGGCCTTGCGTGAATGTGATGGGTTATGCCATCACCACACTCATCTTATCAGGCATAAATTGCGTGGGGGTCTGCTATTGCAAGTTCCTGATACACTTTTTGGCGTTTGAATTTTGCAATTCTCCTCACAGTTCGTACAATAAAATGGTTTCTTTATTTGGGGGTGCTGCTTTCGCATACATCTTATTAGGTCGTAAATCAGGGTTACAACAAACGACCACAGGTCTTGTTTTCTGATGGAGGACAGTCTCGATTTTTTACTAATTAAAAACAATAAAATAGGGTAACAAAATGTGTGCATGATAGCCCACGAGTAGGACTATTACTATAAAATATATTGGGTCAGTGGGTCACAATAACCCAAAGCTATTGAAGGTGTGCATGGTAGCCCAAATCCTTGTCTGGTCTGTTTGCTTAGGTTCATTAGAGTTTGAAAAATGATTTAATCAATGTTAGGCAGATTTTTACTGTCCCAACTGTGGCAATAGAGCAATAATATATTAGTTGCAGTTTGTCTCTGTGTGTGTTTATGTTTCATCTGTGTCTGTCTCTGTGTCCAGGTGAGCCCCCGTCTCTTGGCCCGTTCCTGATTGGCTCATGCAGTGTGGCTGTGGTCCTTCTGCTGCTGTTGGCGTTGGTGTTGTGGAAGTGGAGACAGGTGCTTCCTCTTCTCTTCCCTTGCAATCAGAACAAAGACACACAGAATGGATTACCATTCTCAGATCAATTCAATGAGTGTGCCACTGTACACTATTATTATTCCTACATCTCACTGATCCATTGTCCATTTCTGTCCAGTATTGACACACTCTTCACCGAACACCAGTTGTTTTTGGACACTTGCTTGTCCAAAAACAACAAGCATGTTTCTATTTCTGGCCCACGACTTACTCTTATGGTATGTTAAAACTTTCTCTACCTCTGTCCTTAGTAAAGCTCAACAGTCGAAGTTCAGTCGAAGTAACAGTCCTATTCAAAAATCCCATTGACTTTTTGAAATATTTGCTCAGTACTAACTGCTGACTATTGCACAGTTGTTTTCCAAGAAAGAAAATACCAAAATGCTCTTTAACCTTTCGGTTTATTATGTTATGCTGCATAAAAGTTCTATTTAAAAATTGAAGTTAAATCGTCAATTGGACTGGGTTTGAGTAGAGCACATTTCGCTTCTATTCCCAGAAGCTTCTCTTGTGGTCAGAGTGTGAGTCCCAGTCCAGACGAACATTTAAGCTTTACTACGATGAATACTACATAACGTCTGTGTAAGCTCTCAGTCGTACAGGAGTTGTCCATCTTCAATGAAGGTACTTGAGTCATCTCAGTACTTCAACTACTCAGTAGTTGAAGTCTGAAATGTTTCGCCTCTCATCAAGCCTTTTGGATGAGCCGACTAAGGTTCAGCTCAACCCGCAGCTTACATAAAGACCACAAGGAGGAGTTGGCTTCTCCCCTCAACTCACCGCTGCTCTCAACTGTGGGTAAACACCTTTGAAGTAGAGCGTCTCTAACGACCTGCTCACCCCAGAGTATCGGTCAGTCCTGTCCCCTTCAAAGCTGATCACTGCTAATTACCTGCCTATTGTTCTGTTGTTGGCTGAGGTGCCGTCTCATTGGACTGGCAGTGCCCTATCGGCTGTCTGTGAAGGAGATTAGAGTAAAGTGGAGAAACAGTAAATCTGAGACCACCATTCCGGTTCATCGAGGGATTTTCTTTCTTGACAAAAATAGCTTCTTTTACTCCTAGTTCACAACGAGTAAAATAAGCTATTTTTAGTTCTAACTGGTGTATATGAAAGAATAGAAAGATGAAAATCAGTAAAAAGCATCAGATAATACAGCAATAAAAAGAAAGAAGAGAAGATATATCTGACCACTTCACATCCCAAGTCCAGCCATGCAGTTCAGTCTCACACTTTTGTTCTTTAGCCACAGCTTCAGAGGCGAAGAGTTCCATAACTGTGTCCCTTTCACTGAGAACGCAAACTGACCAAGAGCAGTTCTGCACCACTTCACTCTGCAGTTAGCACTGACAACTTATTTTGTATCACCTGAAGAAGTCCAAATACCGCCAATGGTATACGTACCACAGTTTGGGAACCACTGTATTTTTGCTGTAGGCTACTCTGTGGTGAATATTGAGAGCTGGTGTGTGCGTGTGTGTGTTAAAAGTTGTGTTGTACTGTTTTGTTTTTGTTTTTATTTGATTGTGTGTATCTACTCTGCTCTTCTGTTTTCTATTCTTTTTTCATGATTCATCTCATGGGGCTGGTCCTCCAATAAAAATATGTCCATAAATAAATATACAGGCTTCTTTCAGAAGACCATTACAGCAAATGAAGGCATGTATATGCTTCTTAAGCACCAGCCCCCGATTTGATTGCTTTGTGACCGGGGACCCCTGGGGTACTGGGTCACATAAGCCGTCGTTCCACATAGCGCGACCCGGCCGCACGCCACGATCTACATGTACATATCGACACAACCCCGCAGACCTTTATGTTTCCACCACACACATACCTGCATTTGTTATGGGCGGTGCCACACAGAGGAGCACATTGTACAGATCGTCATTAAAAGTTTTGTAAGCCGTGAAGAGAACAAATGTGGACAAATGGGAGTGGGAGTTATGGAATCATTCAGAGGAGCCAAGCTGTTTTAAAACAGAAAAGAAACCGCTAAACTATGAACTATGAAGGTAAGTTCCATGCAAATGTTATGCTAACACCAGCTAAAGCTGCACTAACAGCGGCTAAATGCTAATATCAGCAAAATCCCCTTTTAGCACAGCGGTATGATGTTGTGAAATATTAAATCCGTATGACCTGTGTGTCAGTAGTGAGGGCTGTCCACTCTCTCGTTGCCAATCAGAGGCCAGAGTCTGTTCACGTCACATCAGACACGGGTTAGTGCGCTTTGGCCACAGCCAGAAGTCAGTCCCAAAACCTATACCTGATCAGACCGGTTTAGCACTGGCCTTTGTTATGGAAAAGCTCGACAAAGCGGGTGAAAAAGCCATGTGGAAACCACGTCACCAAAAGAGCCTTTAGGTGACGTGGTTACATTGCAAGATATAATCCAGTTGCTAATTTCAAGTCATTAGACCGCAAGGTGTTGGCAGGTCGTGAACAAAGGACAGGGCAACAGTCAATGTCTCCGCCACTGGCTCCCTCCAAAATTCAAAGAACACCGTAAAATGGCTTCACACTAATTAACGTGTAATAGTAAGCTAATTGGAAAAAGTGCACAAACTTAAAATTTAGAATGGAAACTTGCATAGGATTACGTGCATTACATATGAACATTATACAAATGGAAATATATTCTTTTACACACCCTCTTCAGCAAACACCGAGCTACTGAAGGAGGAGCGGCAAGTTACCAAACACAACATCCGGGAGGAGCGCACGTACAGGTTTTCAAAATAAAATACAAAACGGTAAAATTTACATTAAAACCAAATAAAGATAAAGTGCTTTTCTAACTCAGTTACACTCCATTGGCTCTGAAAAGAATTGTCCGTATCGTATGCTGCAAACTTAGCTTCTTCCCCTCCTATATTTTTGTCACTAAAGATAAGCACAATGTACACATGTGTCTTGTTTGTAGAGGTCGATCGATATGGATTTTTCTAAGGCCGATACCGATATTTTGGGATTTCTTTAGGCCGATACCGATACACACGGACAATATTTTTGGCCAATTGTTTTTGGTCTGGTCTATAATCCTGTACAAATATAAATACTTGGCCACTCCAGCAGTGGCCGATTTTATTTGATTACTTTAGGTCAGCCATTCCCAAATTCCGGAACATCGCGGCCCCCTTGTCGATCCGAAATTCTAGCGGGGCCCCCCAATAATAATATGTATATTTTTTTTACATTCAAAATTCATACAATTGTGGATGCTCAAATGGAGTAGGCTGAAGCAATAAGCTTATAAGTGCCTAACCCATATTTACTCTATTCAAAGGAATTGTCTTACTATTTGACAGGTAAAGTTACATTTAAAGCAACATCTTGCAATGATTGTAGCTGAAAATGGTTTAAAGTGGTACATTTTGTTTTGTAGACAAGCTTTGGGGGCCCACCTGTAGTGCCTCTAAGGCCCCCCAGTGGGCCCCGGACCCCACTTTGGGAACCACTGCTTTAGGTGATTTAATCATAGTTTATGTCCCAGCTTTGGTTAGTGGCTGTTAGCATTAGCATGTTTTCGTAACTCAGTGAATCTCATGAATGCAGCATGTCCACATTGACTGAGGTTTAATTGGTGAAACTTGTGTAACCAATTTTAATCGCAATGTTTCTCAGTTCCCCTGAGGCCGGCCGATATATCGGTCAACCTTTACTTGTTAGTATTACACAGACTCTTAAAATGTACATATTTCATCATATTCCTCATGTCAAGTAGCACTAGTGCCTACTAGTAATGTGCAATTCGTGAATGAATCGTTCAAAACTTGAGATTCACTTTACTGATTCAGGAGTTGTGATTCCCCCCTTCATTAACTCATTCACTGACTCGTCTGCCCACCGCTTTTAAACTGCGATCCCTGGACTGCGTTTTGTAGCAACAATGAATGGCACTCTAATATTACGTGTGTGTAGCTCGTTTGAGCACAAAAACAAAATCTTATTGTTTACAACTAATAACTACTTCCCCCTACTCCTTCCTGCCTGCCCGCGCCTGCTACCACGAGCCTACAAGCAGTGAATAAATCACTGTGGTTCTGGATCAGTCTGCAGTCCCTCCCCCTCCACTTCGGTCAGCTCTGAACGAATCGTCAAAGCACAGAATATTGACTTGTCTCATAACTCTCGTTCTGCCACGGGGGTCGAAGAAAGTCGTTTCTTCTGCCCCATCTGACAAAAGAATGATAACCCTCCACAAGTACACCGCCTCAAACATTACTGATGGTAAATGAGGTTGAATATTTCTGTACAAAACGGGAGTTAGTGCACTCAGAAGTCCTATGTGGCTCAGTGTGAGTGAGTGACTCATATGAACTGGAAGAACAAATCACTCTATGGTCCACGTCCAACAAAGGCACTGATACATATGAATCAAATGGCTCAACCGCTAACTCCTGGCTAAGCTAGCCTCGCGCTAAAGTGTAAATAAAGCGGAGCGGTCATAGTATTGGGAAAAATAGATAAATATCATTTAATCCCAAAATCATGGATTACATAAAATATTACTTTATCCAGTTTCACATTCTAAAATGGCACCAGATTTTTTATTTTTTTTATTATTTTTATTTTATAAATAACAATTATTAATGGATTCAATTATGCATGGAGGCTACGTTTTTTTATATTTTCCTGACCACTGTAATATTTTAATTGGTTTAAACAGTGGTTTACATTAGACTGACTCACTGAATCAAACAGCTCAAAACACATGATTCACTTTGATGAGTGATTAATTTTAACTCGAGTCAGTACAATGAATCGAACTTCACATCACTAGTGCCTGCTGGAGCTGTTCCGGAAATGACTGTTCGAGTTGTGAAGCTAATGTTAGCTTGATCATATCATTTTAACAGACTCAATTATACCCCAACACTTGAAACATGTTTTAAAGTTCTTCAATGTTTTTATCTCCTGTAGACGCCACGGTACGAGATTCGCTGGAAGATCATCGAGAGCTGTGACGGAAACAACTACACTTTTATTGACCCTTCTGAACTCCCGTACGACCAGCACTGGGAGTTTCCCCGAGACCATCTCAGACTGGGTAAGAATCTGGGTCATGGTTCACACCTGGTTGTGACAGGTATCGTTCCTAGACCTCATTATGAAAACTCATGTACAAAATGGCGCAACAAAATTGCGCACTTATCCACAAACACAGTTTTCCAAGCTGAGCTAGAATTAAAATCACAAGAATGAGTAAACAGTCTGCTTGAACTAATACCACCCAAACATTTACGTTTATTTTTAACTATTCAACTTTGCGTTCATCAGTCCACAGTAAATGTTTCCAGTAGTACTGTGGAGCATTCAAGTGCACTTTCGCACATCAAAGTTGAATAGTTTGGGAGGAACACACAATGTCATGTGTGGAGTAAAAATGGAACAGCACAGCAACATCAAAACCCTGTCCTCACTGTGAAGTCTGGAGCAGGAGCATCATGGTGTGGGGCTGTTTTGTTGCCTCAGGGCATGGACAACGTGATATCATCAATAGAAAAATGAATCCACAAGTTTATCAAGATATTTTGCGGAAAGACCTGAGACATTCACAACAGTGTGGAATAAGTAAGTGAACCCTTGTATTAAATAGCTGGCTGACTCTTCTTTTGCAGCAGTAACTGCTTTCCTGTAGTTGCATTTTAGACGCACACAATGATCAGGATGAATCTAGGACCATTCCTCTTTACAAAACTGCTGCAGTTCAGCGAGATTCAGTGGGTGTACTCACTTATTCTTCCCTCTCCTGTGAATGTTTACATGTTATGGTCAATAAAAATATGATAAAATGTAAATGTATGGGTGGTATTAGGTAGACATTGTTTACGCATTCTTGTGATTTTAATTAAGATCAGACCATATTTTATGACCAATTTAGGCAGAAATGTGAGAAATTCCAAATGGTGTACTCACTTTTTCCTTTCACTGTAGTGTATGTAAACATCTGGTACCCACTCTGTATACTGTGGGGAAAAAATTGTTTTAGTCAGCCAACAATTGTGCAAGTTCTCCCACTTAAAAAATGAGAGAGGCCTGTAATTTTCATCATAGGTATACCTCAACTATGAGAGACAAAATGAGAAAAAAAAAAAAATCCAGAAAATCGCATAATCTGATTTTTAATTAATTCATTTGCAAATTATGGTGGACAATTTGATCACCTACAAACAAGCAAGATTTCTGGCTCTCACAGACCTGTAATAACTTCTTTAAGAGGCTCCTCTGTCCTCCACTCGTTACCTGTATTAATGGCCCCTGTTTGAACTTGTTATCAGTATAAAAGACACCTGTCCACAACCTCAAACAGTCACACTCCAAACTCCACTATGGTCAAGACCAAAGAGCTGTCCAAAGACACCAGAAACAAAATTGTGGACCTGCACCAGGCTGGGAGGACTGAATCTGCAATTGGTAAGCAGCTTGGTGTGAAGAAATTAGAGGTTAGATTTTAGGCCCGAGTCCGAGCCGACATTCGGGCCGGAACGGGCCGAGATTTCACGCATGGCAGTCGGGTTTGGGTCGGGTCGGGCTTCGAGTTTTTTTTTCATTTTATATTTGTATTAATGTCATTATAATATCTAATAAAAATCTATGTTATAGGCTTGGTCTATTGTAGAGGTTAGATTTTAGGCCCGAGCCCGGCCCGAGCCCGACCGGACATTCGCGCCGGGCCGTGCCGAGATTTCACGTATGACAGTCGGGTTTGGGTCGGGTCAGGCTTCGAGTTTTTTATTAATTAGGATTTATTAATATCTAATACAAATCTATGTTATAAGCTTGGATACATTGGATACAAAATGTGGTTATACTCAGGGAGGTGGTGCAGGTGCGGGCGGCGGGCGCACGTGCTGGCTGTGTTGTCACGTAACGTTTAAGCAGCATGGTCAGGCTTTGATCCCGGCGCCACATTGAACATCGCTATTCACTCTATCTGTCAGGACAGCGTTTCATTTACAGTGGATAAATAACCAGTTTGGTTCCTGTTACTGCGTAAAAAGTAGCTTTTGTAAATGCAGCGTGTTGTTTATGAACAATGAGGCGGAGTTGGAGGAGAGAGAGATGGAAAAGAGGAGACAGAGACATTGAGCTGCGACTCAGGCACGTAACCTGCCCCCACGCCGCGCACATCTCTCGGCCTGCCCAGGTATGTGCGCTACTGCTGCATGCACGTGTGTGCCGTGCGCGTACCCATGTACCTCTCACACATGGTGCTGTTGCTGAAAGCACTCCTATCCGAGCCTTAAATAAATAATTTACGTCGGGTTTGTTTCGGGCTCAGGCCGACAATTCAAGTTAATTGCTCGGGCTCGGGCTGGGTCAGGCTTTAGGCCCGCGGGCCTTCCATCAGCAAGGGCATTGAAAATTAAACGTGACTGGGTCGAAGGAGTGGCTTTGTAAGAAGCATTTCAAGGTCCTGGAGTGGCCTAGCCAGTCTCCAGATCTCAAACCCATTGAAAATCTTTGGAGGGAGTTGAAAGTCCGTGTTGCCCAGCGCCTGACCCAAAACATCACTGCTCTAGAGGAGATCTGCATGGAGGAATGGGCCAAAATACCAGCAACAGTGTGTGAAAACCTTGTGAAGACTTACAGAAAACGTTTGACCTCTGCCATTGCCAACAAAGAGTATATAACAAAGTATTGACCAAATACTTATTTTCTACCATAATTTGCAAATAAATTCATTTAAAATCAGACAATGTGATTTTCTGGATTTCTTTTTTCTCATTTTGTGTCTCATAGTTGAGGTATACCTATGATGAAAATTACAGGCCTCTCTCATCTTTTTAAGTGGAAGAACTTGCACAATTGTTGGCTGACTAAATACTTTTTTCCCCCACTGTATGTGACTGTGATTAGCATTGATTGTCCCACAGTATTTAATGTATTTTTCATCAAGCTATTGTATGGGAGACTGTCCAAAATAGTGTTGGGATTTACAGCTCTTTACTTATGGGAGCTGAGTCTTTGGGATCTATTCATTTCAAAGAGTCATTCAAAAGGCTGTCTCTTTTGGTATCACATCTCAACAATTTCACCCAGATTACTCGCAATATCTAAGGCGTGATTGATAAAAGGCACTTTTTTGATTAAAATCATTTAAAATTACAATGGAACCAATATTTATGCTTTGAAAAAAGTGTTTGGGAATAAAATCTTGTGCCACAACTAATAAAAACAGGCTGCAACTGTCATGTTTAGTGCATTTAGCTTTGACTTTAGTTTAAACAGCTTTCACTGCTCCATTGTTGAGCTAATTCTTGTGTTCGTTCGGGGATATTGACAGAAAAAATGTTTCACAATTGAGATCCAGTTTGAACCGTTCACCTTAAAGAGACGTTTGAAAGAGCCGCTCGGTCATGAACGTCACAGCACTATAGTCTAAAAACTTTTTCAAGTATGTCCCAAAGATTCTCAATTCTGTACTATGTGGTGGACAATATTCCCAACTGGAGCAAACCCAGATCAAACAAATATACGATTTGACGACTCAATTAATTTACAGTTATTTATTTTTAGACTGTTATCCACAGTGGTGTAGATCTTTTGATTGTTATTTGTCATATCTGCTGATAAAAAGGAGCTGTCCTCGGGTCTGGAGCCTTCGGGAAAGTGGTAGCTGCAACGGCTGTGGGTTTGGACCCCAACCAGAACGAGACCACCGTGGCTGTGAAGATGCTCAAACGTGAGTCAGATAGTCACTGTGAAGGGCCTCCTCCCCTCTCCTCTGTGGAGGGAGGATGGAACAGAGGAGAGGGTCAGATGGAGCAGAGGAGGAAGAGGAGAGGGTCAGAGGAAGCAGAGGATGGAGAGGAGAGGGTCAGATGGAGCAGGGGATGAAGAGGAGAGGGTCAGACGAAGCAGGGAATGAAGAGGAGAAGGTCAGATGGAGCAGAGGATGAAGAGGAGAGGGTCAGATGGAGCAGAGAAGGAAGAGGAGAGGGTCAGAGGGTGCAGAGGAGGAAGAGGAGAGGTCAGAGGAAGCAGAGGATAAAGAGGGGAGGGTCAGATGGAGCAGAGAAGGAAGAGGAGAAGTCGGACAAAGCAGAGGAATGAAAAGCAGAGGGTCAGACTGAGCAGGGGATGAAGAGGAGAGGTTCAGATAGAGCAGAGGAGGAAAAGCAGAGGGTCAGATGAAGCAGAGGATGAAGAACTGACTGTGGTGTCTCTTTAGCCAGGGCTCTCTCGGAGGAGCGTGAGGCTCTGATGTCGGAGCTGAAGATCCTCAGTTACATTGGGTTCCACCAAAATATCGTCAACCTCCTGGGAGCATGCACCACTGGAGGTTATTTCTGGTTTTGTCCACGTTTAGATCTGGTTTATACCTGGTCTGCATCCCAAATGTAACAATAAGCCAGGGAGTCATCAGCCATGAAATGGACCATCCCAATATGTCAGTGCAATTAAGAGAGAAAGGAGCTGTGAAGCTTCCAATTATAGCTCCTGCAGCATAGGAACCTCAGAATGTTCTTCATCAAGGCATGACAAGCTATGGCTTAATGAGGTAAACATACAGGTTAACATGATCCATCAAGCCTGAGCACAGGTAAACAGTGCAGTAAACAGCCACTGCATTGTTTACCTGAAGGTTCCCAAACTCAGCCAATCTCTGTAAGTTTGGAATTAATCATAAAAATATCAGCATATCCCTATTGTATGAATGTATCAAGCACTTAAGGCAGCTTTACGCATGTTTATTCACACACCTCAGGATGGTCAGATGGTCCATAGAAGGAGCAGCTGCAGCTCCTCTTCCTCACATTGTTTAGATGTACTCTATGGTCATTTAGCCTTCAAAGGTGAAGGAACAGGGGGGAGGAGGAAGAACATATTTTCGCCTCTTTTTGGATGCAGCCCTGGTTTAATTGTGAGTTAGAACTGAATTAGATCTGGATTCTGACTTTTGTTGGTCCAGGTCCGATGTTAATGATTACTGAGTATTGTCATCATGGCGACCTACTCAACTTCCTGCGGACCAGAGTGCATCACTTCCTGTCTGAACAGGAAATGCCATACAAAAACACCCGGCTGCGCAGGTGAGTCTCAGCTAAGCCGGATAAATTTAACCAAAAATCCATAGTTAGGTGTGAAGCAGGGGGTGGGAAAATGCCACTATGTCCACACATAGTAAGCCAGTGGCCTGGGACCAATGGCAAATGAAGCCCTTTCCAGTGCAAACAGTATGTTGATCTTGCATGCACAGTTGATTGAAAAAAAAAAGAAAAAAAAGTTGCATCTTAGGCTTGAGCGCCATACAAGGCTCAAGGCCTATTGGTATTTTAACACATTAGTGCATACATCAGAAGTGAAGAATGAAGACATGCTCAACATTCATCAATGCATAAGATCTGATTATTGATTGACTGATTGATTTGGTTTGAGCAATTATTTACATTATTTACATTACATTGTCAATGTCTTACCGAAGCAAGAAATAGTTGGTCTAATTACTCCAGTTATTATTTTTTTTTACCATGCCAGTGTCAGAGCTGACTCTGAGGTTTCAAATGTGTCACTTTGTGTTGTCACAACATTCACTCTTCCACAGTGATAGTGGGATCTCTTGTGGCTCTGAGGACCATGAGATGAAAGCCCTTAGACAAGGACCAAGAGTGGGACAAGGTCTGGACCCAGTCTCAGGTAAAACTCACGCAGTTTACATCATGTTATTATGTCATTCCCTCATGAAAAAAAACTCGGATGGCAGCCATTTTAGGTGTAGCTTTGCCTGAGTCCTCCTAGGAACGCCCCCACCTTTTGTCACCAGCCGAGTTACCAACCACTGCTCCTCAGCAGAGCCCCCTCCCCACATGTCGAGCGCAGATGTAAACAGTCAGTCATCACGGAGGATTAGCTTCATGTGTTGTAAACCGGAGCTACAACAGGTCTGAGACTTTTACAAACACACATCTGTGTTTCTGTTACCTAAACACCCAGGATTAAAACCGGTGACAAGAAAACTTGGCTGGATCTGTGCCGGGAATGTGTTAATATTGCTCACATTTCTTCTACAATGGGTCGTAGTGTCGTAGCCGAGTGGTTTTCCCCTGGAGCTAACAAGCTATTAGCCATGAGGAGCTAACAGCTAGCTCGGAACATTCATAGAAAAAAGCAGCATATTATGCACTAATAACGTCAATAAAGCAGGCAACTATTTGAAGCAACCTTTAGGATGATCACACAATGAGCCTGGCTTGACACATTTGTGGTTTATTGCAGACTTTTCATCAACAATGAGCTGTAGCCGATTGTAACATGCTAATGGGGTTAACCTCGAATAACCACTGTTATTAACCACCTGCACAGATAATGTCCCTCTATTGAAGCATATGGGCTGGATATGGGCTTAAATACAGGGGAGATTCTGGTGTAGGCCATGGGGGTATAGTTAAAGATCCATAGGGCATGGCAGAAGCAAACAGCGACTGTTTAAAGTGAACATTTTGGGTTAGATGATTTGAATATTCATTATTATTTTTGATTATTTTAGACCATCTTGTAGCATTTTCTAGCCAACAAAGTGTAGCATATGTCTAATAAATCAATGTTGCATGCCACATCCCCTTTAACATAGCTCAGATCAACTCTTGTATTCCTCAGACATGGAGACTGCAGACTCTGTGTCTGTGTTGGACCTGATGAGGTTCTCTCTAGAGGTGGCTCAGGGGCTGGATTTCCTCTCATCCAAAAATGTAAGAACTTCTCCATCACTCCCTATTGACACACTTAACATCCTCTCCAAAAATATAAGGCCCTTCTCGCTCACTCCTCATGGATTCAAAATTCTGTGACATTATTGTCATCACGAAGATTGGACAGGCCATCTCGAGCCTTGGGAGTTTTCTGATGGGTGAACATACTTATGGGCCAGTCAGATCAGGTGTCAGCAGTTCGAGCACTCTAGCTGTTTTTGCAGTATTCCTTATTTTTTCCATTCTTCCTTTTTTATTTCTGTTCTTTCTTTTTTGTCACAATGCCGTAGCAGTTAGCACTCATGCCTCACATCAAGAAAGTGCCAGGTTCCATCCTGGGATGGACGTGCCTGTGGAGTTTGCATGTTCTCCCTGAGTCTGCGTAGGTTTCTTCTGGGTGCTCAGGTTTCCCCTACCACTAAATCAGAATCAGAATAGGTTTTATTTATGGTTGAAAACAGGTTCACAAACTAGGATTTTTTCTTGGCGCAAACGTGCGACATAGAACATATAACACAGAGATAAGATAATTAAGCTAAAAAACTTTAAACTATAAGGCTATAGGGGCATGCGTAAAAATATTAAATGAATAAGATAAAATAAAAGGGACATATGGTAAGACAACAACAATTTGACATTGAACAACAGCGGGATTGTATGTGTAGGCATATAAAGTGATATTGAGTGATATAAAGTGATTAAGTGATAAGTGATAGCAGCGGGTCTAAGTGTGGACACACCACACAGGGCAAGTGCAGATTACATCCATGAGTCCGTCACTAAGTTATTGGGTCTTGTTTTTGTTCATGAGTCTGATGGCGGAGGAGAAAAAACTGTTCAAGTGGCGGGATTTATGGGTCTGGATAGACCGTAGCCTCCTGCCTGAGGGGAGAGGGGTGAATAGTCCGTGTCCAGGGTAAGAAGGGTCAGCTGTGATCCGACCCACATGCCTCCATGGACTGTAGGTTGATCCATCAGCTGGCCACTGCTCTTTACAGGTTCCATCGAAGAATGGGTCAAATGCAGATGACAAATTTCCCTGTGGGGTTCAATAAAGAATACTTTAAACTTAACCTTCCTTAGATTTGTTTTGCCGTGTGCCATGAATGTTGTGGCAGTGCTCATATCTGTTTATGTGTTTACAGTGCATCCACAGAGACGTAGCTGCAAGGAACGTGCTCCTGAGTGAACATCGCATTGCTAAAATCTGTGACTTTGGTTTGGCCCGAGACATTCGCAATGACGACAGCTACATCGTGAAAGGAAACGTACGGACATTACACTAAATCAGAAGTGTCAAACTCATTTGGAGACTTTTTGATAGAGTAAATCATTTGATGAATGATTTGATTTACACCGTGTGCGCAATAATTACGCAAGTGAGTTTTATGACCATATTGTTCTTTTTTTCTTCACTTTGTCAAACTCCAAACTGAAAGGCAGTTCGATTGAATTGTCCCAGGGATAGTGATGTTTGTAACTAAAGGAAGTGTTGCCAAAGTAGGTCCACACTCAATCAAGTGTGCAGAATTATCATGCAGCTATTTTCTCTCACACAAAATGGGATGGAAAACACATCTGAAAAACTCAGTCACAAAAAAGAGGGATGCATCTTCCAGTGCTGTTATTTTCAGCAGCTGTAACCGCGCAGAAGTGTCCACACATCGCCAATGAGAGAAAAGTGTAAAACCGACCACTATTGATCAAGACACATTAGCTAAAATGTTTAAACTGGGTCTGGAATAGGGCTGTCACGGTATGAAAATGTAACCTCACAGTTATTGTGACCAAAATTATCATGGTTTTCGGTATTATTGCTTTTTGTCTTTAAATATGTTTAATATGTGAAGAAAGCATTGATAGTCCTACACAAACTGGTGTTGTTGATTGTTTTGAGGGTATTACATGTACAGTGCTAGTAATACAAGTATTACATGTATAGTGCTAGAAATGTGTTATAATATTTTCGGACAACTAACAAAAACCCTCTATATCAGGGAAATATTGTCCTCAGTCCTTCCAGTGTCCTTTGCAGATTTGGGGAAATGTCATCAGACAGTAATCATTGTAAAATTCATAATAATGTGGCGAGAATGAATCTAGCGACCAACTCTTATCTGCCCCGGGAGCCCCGTCATGCATTGTGCCATTTCAATATGGAGGTATCCGCGACACGGCTTATATGCTGGCGGTGGGCGCTGCATCTGCACTATGGGGCGACTTGTTGCATTCTTCCTCAACCCAAAGTCCCCACATCATGCATTTCAGTTAAAATGCTAAAGTTAACTTACTTGCATTGGCTATAGAGTTGTGGGTGATGGTCACGCAGATGAGTCATGAGGTTCGAAGTATTGCTGCCTTTTGCAGACACTTTTCCTGCACGTTCCGCAAACAGGATAACTGTCTTCTATGAACTGTCCCTCGGCATTCTTAAAATACCCAAAATATGCCCAGACTTCAGACTTGGTCCTCTTTGAAGGCTGATAGATGTCATGAACGCTGTCATCTCCTCCTTCGGACATAATTCCAGCTTCGAGAAGAGTTTTATTTTGGTTTGGTTTGTAAGCTACGAAGTGCGCCTGCGCGGTAACTTCAGCAGAAGAGACGGCGGCTGCCTACACCGGAGACGCAGTAATTCACCGAGATATGTATTTATTTATTTATTTTTTTAAACGGTAATTGTTATAGTCAACATTTCTATCGCCGTTTACCGCTACACCGGTAACCGTGACATCCCTAGTCTGGAATCATCTGTTTTGGATCCCTCTTGGTCGCCTCCCTCGGGAGGTGCTCCAGGCATGTCCTGTTGGGAGGAGGCCTCGTGGAAGACCCAAGAAACGCTGGAGGGACCATTTCTCTGAGCTGGCTTGGTGTTGCCTTCCCCCCAGAACAACTGGAGGAAGTGTGCTTGGAAAAAGTAGACGAAAATGGATGGATGGATGAATGGAATTATCTAAAGACAGAGTTTGCAAATTTTTTATGGACTGGTGAGAACAGAGTGACTCTGGATGCACTGATGAATGGGTTCATGGCTGAATCAGTAACGGGTATAAAGCTCTATTCTGATGTTGATGGCAGAGAGGTTCTGGGGTGGGCAGGTATTAAGGATTAAGGAGGAGTAAGTTGGACCATTTCAAGTTGAAAGTGCAAATATAACTCGACTCCTAAATCTCCTGCCAGTTCTCAGAGAATGCTTCTCCAAGTGGTGATACAGAACAAGTCCATCCAGAGTCACTCTGATCTCAACAGTCCATAGAACCTTTCAAAGATTTGCCTTTAGATAGCTTTGTGTCTTGATCAATAGTGGTTGTGTTTACGCGTTTCATATTGTCAATGTCCCCAAGCCCTGAACACCTTGTACTTCTAGACATTTCAGATCAGTTACAGTTTCTGAAAATTACAGCGCCACGCTTGATTTTTCTTCAGACTTTGACCATTACTTTGCGTCTTTTTCACTTCCGCTTCACTCCAATATATATATATATATATATTTAAATCTTGAGTAGTGCATCCCTCTGACCAGCTATTAAAGATTTGTGACTTTTCAGAGATATTTTTTACTTCCCATTTTGTGTGTGGCTATATAATAATTCTGCACACCTGATTTAGAGTGTGGACCTGCTTTGGCCACACTTCCTCTCAATACAAACATCACCATCACCCTTCAACCCAACAGCCTTTCAGTTTTACACCATTTGGAGTTTGAAAATGTGAAGAAAAAAAATAACACTATGGTAAAATAATCCATCCATCCATCCATTTGCTTCCACTTTTCCGTTGCCGGGTCGTGTCAAATCACATTGCACAAGCCCCTATTGCTCCTCCTGCAGGTGGTGGGTCCATAGAAGGACGGCCTCATGGTTCTAACCGGGCCTGTTGGTCTCTCATAAGGGGCTTCTGAACCGCTCTTTGTCTGGCCCGTCACCTAGGACCTGTTTGTCATGGGAGACCCTATGAGGGGTACAAAGCCCCCGACAACAGAGCACCCAGGATCATTCAGGTGCTCAAACCCCTCCACCACGTTTAGGTGGCGGTTCCAGGAGGGGTGGTATAATAATAATAATAATAATAATTATTATTATTATTATTATTATTATTATTATTATTATTATTATTTAAAAAAACACTTATACTCAATAATTGTGTATACGATAAGACATCAATCAATCAATCAATCAATCAATCAGTCAGTATAGCCCAATATCACAAGAGTAGATGCCTCACTGGGCTACACCAAATGTTAAAACTATGAAGCAAAACAAACAATGCAATGTCCGAGCACATGTAGTGTCCAGGCATACATATTGTCCAGACAGAGGTAATGTTCAAAAAGCGTCAGCAGCAAATGGAACCGAGCCAAGAGCATCTTTTACGGCTGTGACCTCTTTGGCAAGTCGTAAACAAAAGACAGGGCAACAGCGTGGAGTTCGTCACTTTACTCTTGTGAGACAGCAGAAATTGACAAGTTCAGTATCTTCACCATGAATATGCACACTGGCACACCATCCATCCATCCATCTATCCACCAATACATATACCCACCCATCCATCCTTCCACCCACCCATGCATCCATCCATAAATCCATCCATCATGTGGTGAGGACTGGGGTCTGGTATGGTAAGACTAGGCTAACATAGGTGTGCAGAGGCACATTTCTAGCAACCATCGCTCCAGTGTTCGTATGGTACATTGTGGTAGCTAATTGTGTTAGAGGGTAAGTGATGATTTGAAAACATTACATGACGTCAGTAAAGGATAATTTACAGAGAAATGCATACATAATGTAGCAAGACGAGTGGTGATGTTATATTTTAGCAGGATTCAAATTAAATAAAACTAAAGACAACGCCACCGGAGAGAAGGCTCCGGACCTCTAGAAAGGCTCGTAGGTTCGTTCATTGATGGAGGACAGACAATGTTCCAAAAGTATACATGAGATTTATTTTATCACATCATTTCCTTTAAAATCTTTTGTTCACATGTCCATTATTTTGCGATCTCAGAAATCAGTTCATCGTTTAACAGTGTTTTCGTTTCTTTTAAAAGAAAAGGTCCATATAAACTGGACACTAATAAAACAAGGAGAAAAACAAGGCAGCAGGAGAACACAAGCAGCAGGGGCATGACCCAACCCCTCGACCTATAAATTAAAGATAATGTTAGACTGTAACATAAAAAGAAAGAAAATGACCGTAACGCTAGCTGACTCCTACCGTCGCACGCCCGCACGAGCTACACGGCCATTCCAGTGCTTCGATAGTGCTCACACCGCACCCCAGCAGACCCTGGAATGCCAACCGAGCAGAGCTTTGGACGCCATGTGATGGTGCGCTATGAAGCCCTCAACCATCCGCGACACTACAGAAAAGCTCGTATTAGCGGCCATACAAAGTACGAAGATAATGAACGGCAAATAGCTGCAATATCTACCTGACAGAAGACGTACACACACCCTGGGCTCTCCCAGCCCAGCGGACACAAGGCGGAAGTACGGAGAATAACAGAGGACGAATGACAGAAGGGGAGGGGCTTTTATAGGATTTTAAGGGTTCGAGCGCCATCTGCTGATGTTCTGATGCTATATACACCAATAATGAATATTAAATTAATAAGATCTACTAGCCTATTTTTAACAATAAAATTGGTCATGCCACAATAAAATAAAACATGCCTGTGAGACAGCAGACATAGACAATTTAAGTTTCTCCAGCATGAACCACGCACACTGGCTCCTGCAAAATTGAAATAGCATCATAAAATGGTTACGTAATGGCGGGACACTAACCATGTGTCACAGGGCAATTTGCTAAAATGCACAACGCTCATCTTTAGACGCTCAAACACGGCAAGGAAAAGTTCAAAATTCCAGTGGGAGAAAATAGAAACCTTGGGGAGAACCACAGGAGAGATCCACTCCCATGCCCTGGAGAAGCGACTAATAGAAGTGAGGCTGCCAATCTGCGCCATTGGCCCCTCCGACCACCACAACCACTCACTCACACACTACATTCAGCCAGTGTTCCAGGTGTTCCGAAGCGGTCTCCCATCCAAGTACCGACCAGGCCCTTCCTGCTTAGCTTCCGGGATCTGACAGAGCAAAAGCAATATGGCCTTACACGGACAAGCTATAGATAGACCCAGGGCTGTTGGGATTATGTTTAAGTGCACAAAAGATTATGAATTACTGTACTGTATATGATGAGAAACTATCTGACCAACCTGTTCTGATGCAGTTGAAAACCTCATAAAATCCTTCTATTTTTTTCCAAATCTTCAGGGAACTATAACTTTGATGCAAAATAAAATAAGGTAAAATATTAAATAATACAAAAATAATAATAATACATCAAACTTGTATAGTGCTTTTTTGGACACTCAAAGACACTTTACAAAATAAACAGACTTGCATAGAAAACATGGATATAAAAATGTTCACTGCATTTTATTCTGCTGCTAAATGTCTGATGCCCACATGATTTGTGAGATTTTAATTTCCCTTTGAATGCATCATTAAGGGCGGCGTGTGGAGGGGAGTGAGGGATGTGGGTGAGAAAGCCAGGTGAGGGAAGGGAGGTGCAGAACAGGGTTTACTACTGACACCTACTGTTGAATAGAATTCATTCAGGAAACATACTAATGCGTTTATACAGATATATTTAGAGTGTATTTGAGTAGTATTTATGCAGTATTTGTGCTCTAGGCCCGTTTGCCGGTGAAGTGGATGTCTCCTGAGAGTATCTTCCTCTGTGTGTACACCATTCAGAGCGATGTTTGGTCCTACGGTGTCCTGCTATGGGAGATCTTTTCTCTAGGTCAGTACTAATACTATTACAACTACTACTACTACTACTACTCAGTGGTGTTAATACTACGCAATCTTGTGCAGTATTGGTTGTTATACCATGGTCTGGGTGAATTGATTCTGATTGGCTGGAAGGTGTCCGTTAAGTAAGGGATAAAGGTCATTATTTTTTGATAGGTCTTCTATCAAAAAATAATGACCGGTAGAACGTTGGGAAATTACATTCAAATCAATGGAGCGTTCTACTTGCATTGTGAAGGGCCGTATAATAAAAAGTGATAATGTACACCTAGCCCAGAAACAGTTAAATAACAGTTAAATCACATTCTATATCACTCCACTGCAGCTGTTCCCATACTAACGGTAAACAATTGAGCTGGAACTAATTTCAGGTAAAACTGATTAAACAGTGAAATAACTCCTGCCCAGGACTTAAAAAATAAGCAAACAGGCCCCAATGAACAGTTTCAGTTAGCCGGACCATGGTATATAAGGGGGTTAATGCACGACGAGGTGACGAGGTTATACGAAAATAATGCACACCTGTTAGCACCCACCAGCCAATCAGAATCGAGTATTCACCCAGACCATGGTATATACAGTATATATATATACAGTATATAGCTCCCAGGAAGAGTTTTTTTTTTTTATATATGGTAAATGGTAAATGGTCTCAACTATCTATCTATATATATATATATATATATATATATATATATATATATATATATATATAAAAGCTCCCAGGAAGAGTTTCTTTTTAAATATATAAACTCTTCCTCACCCTCCGCGGGCGGTCTCTTTTTCCCCCAAGCTCGGGTCCTCTGGGAGCTTGAGGGTTCTGCGCATTATCTTTGCAGTTCCTAGAACTGTACTTTTCTGGACAGAGATGTCTGATGTATTTCCTGGGATCTGCTGGAGCCACTCCTCCAGTTTGGGGGACACTGCCCCAAGTGCCCCAACGACCACAGGCACCACTGATGCCTTCACTCTCCAGGCCTTCTCTAGCTCTTCTCTGAGCCCCTGGTATTTCTCTAGTTTCTCGTGTTCCTTTTTCCTGATGTTGAAGTCGCTTGGTATTGCTATGTCAACCACCACGGCTTTCCTCTGCTCTTTGTCCACCACCACAATGTCCGGTTGGTTCCCCATTACCATTCTGTCCATCTGTATCTGGAAGTCCCACAGGATCTTGGCTCGGTCATTCTCTACCAGCTTTGGAGGGGTTTCCCACTTTGACCTTGGGGTTTCCAGCCCATACTCTGCACAGATGTTCCTGTACACTATGCCAGCCACTAGGTGATGGCGCTCCATGTAAGCTTTCCCTGCCAGCATCTTACACCCTGCAGTTATGTGCTGGATTGTCTCATTGGCCTCTTTGCACAGTCTACACCTGGGGTCTTGTCTGGTGTGATAGATCTGGGCCTCTATTGCTCGGGTGCTCAAGGCCTGCTCCTGTGCAGCCATGATGAGTGCCTCAGACCACAGATATTAAGACACGAAAGCTCCTAACCATGCATGGAGGGTTCCACCCCAAATCCAGCACCCTGAGACTGTACACTAGCCATAAGGAAGGAGGCCGAGGACTAGTGAGCGTGAGAGCCTCTATCCAGGATGAAACATCCAAGATCCATAAGTACATCAAGGACAAGGCTCCAACAGATGACATGCTCAGTGAATGTCTCAGACAATGGGGCACAGAAGATGAGATGCTGGAGGTCCCGTCATGGAAGGACAAGCCCCTACATGAGATGTACCACCGAAACATAACTGAAGTGGCGGTTATCAAGAAATCCTACCAATGGCTAGACAGAGCTGGCCTGCAGGACAGCACAGAGGCACTCATCATGGCTGCACAGGAGCAGGCCTTGAGCACCCGAGCAATAGAGGCCCAGATCTATCACACCAGACAAGACCCCAGGTGTAGACTGTGTGTGGCAATACCAGTTTTTATTAACTGTATTTTAAATAACTTTATTAAATGTATGTGTTTTAAATATCGAAACGGTCAGCAGATGGCGCCACCACTCAAAATAAGTATAAAAGCCCACCCTCGTTCACACGCACTTCCTCTGTCTCCCTCACTGGCGTCTTCCGGCCTGGTTGGGTTGAGCCCAGGGTTGTGTGTGCTGTTCCATGGGTCCAGCGTCACGGGTGGTTGAGAGCCTCAACACGCACCACTCCATGGCGTCCATTGCTCGCTCTCGGTGCATGGTGGCTCGGGGTCTGCTGGGGCCCTCCTGTGACGGAACTCGGGGGCTATCGAAGCACTGAGCCGGCCGAGAAGGGCTAGATGTGGGCGTGCGACGGTGGACCTAACCACGCTGCTGTCTTGTTTCCTCCCTTGTTTTGTATGAACTAAAAAGCTAATGGGCAAACTAACATGTGAACCAACTGAAATCTAAACTGAGCTAATGGATGTAACTGTGAAAGAAATGTCAACGTATGAAATCCCAAAGAAAGACATAAAGTAAAACATAGAAATAAAATAAATGGATTATGTAAAAGGAACATGCTGCCTCTGTCCTTATGGGTCGAACCTGTGTGCCTTAAAGCACATCTTTTTCCAGTTTACACTGGATGGCGTTGTCAGGCTTTTATTTACTTTATATACCACTCGTCATGTCACATGTGCAAAGAGGCCAATGAGACAATCCAGCACATAACTGCAGGGTGTAAGATGCTGGCAGGGAAAGCTTACATGGAGCGCCATAACCAACTGGCTGGCATAGTGTACAGGAACATCTGTGCAGAGTATGGGCTGGAAACCCCAAGGTCAAAGTGGAAAACACCTCCAAAGGTGGTAGAGAACGACCGAGCCAAGATCCTGTGGGACTTCCAGATACAGACGGACAGAATGGTAATGGGGAACCAACCGGACATTGTGGTGGTGGACAAAGAGCAGAGGAAAGCTGTGGTGGTTGACATGGCTCCAGCAGATCCCAGGAAATACATCAGACATCTCGGTCCAGAAAAGTGCAGTTCTAGGAACTGCAAAGATACTGCGCAGAACCCTCAAGCTCCCAGGCCTCTGGTAGAGGACCCAAGCTTGGAGGAAAAAGAGACCGCCCGCGGAGGGTGAGGAAGAGGTTTATATATATATATATATATATATATATTATTTTTTTTTTTTTTTTATTGCACTTTAAGACATCTCAAAGTGCTACAGGTGCACGAGTAAAAACCTGAAACATATAAACAGTGTTTGTTAGTGTAATAATAATAATGCATTAGTCTTATATAGTGCTTTTCCAGACACTCAAAGTCGCTTTTACAATTTGGTGCATTATTCATTCACTCCATACTCGGTGATGATAAGCGAGGCAACCAGTCTGCACACATCAGCCACCACCACCAACCACTCACACACACACTACATTTGCCAGGCCTCCTGGTGTTCCCAAATGGTCTCCCATCCAAGTCCTGCCAGGCCCTTCCCTGCTTAGCTTCCGAGGTCTGACATAGCAAAGGCGGTAGGGCCATGGTAATAGTTTTTGAAGAACATAGTCTGCTCCTCACTGCTGTATGTGGGTGTGTTCCAGGTCGTAGTCCGTACCCAAATGTGGCTGTGGACTCAAACTTCTACAGAATGATCAAAGATGGCGTCCACATGGAGAGACCATACTTCGCCCCCAATGAGATGTGAGTAGGAATATTTCACATGTTACCGCAGGG
The DNA here is from genome assembly GCA_007210695.1 of Neogobius melanostomus. Lineage (NCBI taxonomy): Eukaryota > Metazoa > Chordata > Actinopteri > Gobiiformes > Gobiidae > Neogobius > Neogobius melanostomus. Next base: position 71,115 of record VHKM01000954.1, on the reverse strand, counting down.
AGATTTGAGATGGTAGTTTTCGAAATCTCTGGATAATTACACAACAAATGTTCCAGAGTTAATTTGATAATGTTTGGTTTGAATCCTCAATTCACAATTACACTGAGGAGATTGGACTCATATACAGAGTTTGTGTTCTTTATTATCAGTAGTGATGGCCAACAAACTCGGCGCTCCGGAGCTTGTATCACTCTTCTGAAGCAGATTGCTTCGAAACACTGCGCCGGAGCCTCTTTCAGTTTTCAGTACAGTCTCGAAAACGGCTTCATTCTGTGAGTTGCGTATCGTGTCTTAAAGCAGGTCATCGGAAACAGATGTTTTCTTGTCCATATAGTGATGTAATTGTCCATTGTCCATGAGTGATAAATAAATGTGCTGTATTTACCCCATTTCCTATTTAACCGCGTTCATGTGGTGAAAGTGGCTGTGGGCCAGTCAGAATAAATGTTTCCTATTGTTTATTGGTTTATTTGGTAGGGACAGTGCAAGTTAATGAACAAGCCACATCGGATTGTAGCCTTGGGCTAATTTCCATCCGTCATCCCCCATGCGCACTCTCAAACACACTCTCATTCATCCTGGCCTATTGTACATGTTTTTAGTGGTAGGGGAAACCGGAGTACCCGGAGGAAACCTACGTAGACACGGGAAGAACATGCAAACTCCACACAGAAAGGCCCCGGCGGGAATCGAACCCAGGACCTTCTAGCTGTGAAGCACGAGCGCTAACCACTGTACTACCGTGCCACCACGGCAAAGTCCCGCTTTTGAAGGGATACAAAAGCAGGCGTGGATGGCAGACCAGGCGAGGGAAACGTGACGCCATCTACAGCAAATGGTGCCAAAATTAGCTGTGACTGAATGAAGTAAAAACATTGCGCATTGATGTTCTGCCTTTAGCAGCAGAGCCGCAGGTGACCGAGGCCCCGCCCACTGGAGCGCCGTGAAGCACAGACCCACGGCCTATGATTGATTTGATCATTCAAACATCAATTATCAGGCTGTAATAATAAAACCGTCACACGTCTGTTTGAAACTTTTCTTGGTGTTTCAGTCTTGTTTGAGAAGTCGCGATAATAACGTTTATCCACAAGAGGTCAGTGTTCAAACAGAATGAAACAACTCAGAGACTTCGAAGCATATGACACTTTTTTGCTAGGAAAGCCTCAAAGTGTTACAAGGCTTCACTCGCCCATCACTAATTATCAGTGAAAAGGCTGAGGCCACATTGCACTTCAGTTTGACAGCAAAGATATGAAGTCATGGAGATTCTGCATTTGGCATGAATTCATACCTATAAACCACCAATTAATAAAGAGAAACATCTCATATGATTTGTAAATGTTAATTGTACAGATTTTACGCTTGTAGCGTCATGTGTGTCCAAGTTCCTCTGAGTCATGGTGGACCATGACACATGTGGTCAGGACTGGGGTGATCTAGGCTGCATCTAAAAAGTGTAAATAAGCTTAGGAACCTCCTTCTCCTTATTGTTGACCCCAACGTGCATCTGAATGTTTCAGTGCAATTAGGAGGGAGTGAAGAAAGGAGCTGTGATGTTTCCTTTAATACCTCCTTTATCAGAGGAACCTCGGGATGTTGCTCATCAGCCCATAAGGAGGTCAATCCCACAATCCACTGCGCTGCCCCCTGAAGGTTTCCGAATTCGGCCGATCTCCGCACAAGTGTGAAATGAGTGACAGTGTTGCTGCATGACGTTTCATTCAATGAAAATATGAAATCTGTCCTAAATATATGGAAGTATAAAGCAGGTCATGCAGTGTTAGGGCCATAGCAGCATCTGGAAGTTTTATAGGCCTATATGAACCTTTGGCAATATTACACATTTTTGTTTACATTTTACAAGAACAAAACTTAAGCCACATGGACCAGCTGTCTGTGGTGAACTAAAGGACAGGATTTGGTGAATATTAGTAATGATTTAAAGTTTATAAAGAGTTGTTTATCTAACACATCATTTTGACATTTGTGCAGTTGCTCAGATTATATTTGTCCAGTTGGCAATTCGTTGCAGTGCAGGAGGATATGGAGCGTATATTGTGCGATGTAACTTCCTGGTTGTTCCCTCCGCTGGGTTCGGAAGGTTCATGTTGTCCTGATGCAGAAAGAGCAGCTGAAGCTCCTGAAGCTCCTGTTCCTCACTGCAAAAGGTTCCTCAAGGACGACCTCATGACAAAGGTTAAAGGCACACTGCGTAACATTTTGGACTATACTGTTGCCATCAGTACAAAACATGCTCCTAATGACCAGCTCAACACAGAAAATGCTTTTTTTTGCAGTGGGTAATCAAAGAATTGATTTGGATGAGGACCTAACCTATTTAAATCTCTAATTTTGCTGCCTTTAGTCAACATCTCCATGGAGACGAGCTGGAAACGTACCCACTCCTGGTATAAAGTTACAGTCATGAGGAGAGGTGAGCCGCTCACAGCAAAAGCACATGTTTGTACATTCATGAGTTATTTTTCAATGATGAAAATAGCTGTCTTAAAATAAATCCATGTATTTTAATTCGATTTTTTTGTTAAAATTCTACGCGGTGTGGCTTTAAGGAAAAGGAGAAAGGATGGATGTCGGCCATTTTGGATGAAAGCCCACTTCCTCTGAAGAACCGACTAAACATGACTGTCCTGAATAAATAGGCCATATGCCTCTCATACAGCGCCCCCTGCTGTCACAGTTTAACACTAACACATTTAGAAGCATCATACACAGAATTATTGATGAGACATTTTGAAAAATCTGGCCAAAAAAAAATTGGTCAATCAAAATCCCCAATAATTGCCATCGGCAAACCCACCTCTTTTAGATATATTTTCGATATATTTGTATGATTGAAACCTTTAATATAAAAATCTATGTTTAACGATTGGCTATTTGAAAGATACATTTTTTTTGTTTTTTTTTACATCAAATATCAACCTATATATCGTCTGTCAGCCATGCCAAGGCCCTACCAAGCACTTTGTCAGATACCGAGAGGGCACGTTAACAACCCCTGCTAAAAGAAAAACTCTGAGGCGGTAGGAATCATACCGTAATCGGTGAGGGTCGATAATCACCTGAAACAACACATATTTTAGTTGTTTCTTGTCAACAATTGTTTTATGAGATTTGAGAAGACACTTCAAGTAAAATGCTCACTAATATAGATTTAGGCAGATTTGTATATCCATGTTTTCCGTGGGAAAAAGAAGGTCCATAGGTTGTCGCCATTTTTATTTCCCAGACCACTGACCGTCCAACCAGCCACGGGTCAATATAGACCACAATGCATTGCGATACTACCGTCAGAGGAGAATTTGACAGGTGCATTTTTGCTTCCTCTCCCGTCTGACTTCATTCGATTCATTCTTCATTCATTCTTTGAGGGAAATGTACAAGCACAGAGATGCTCTTTGTGAAGTTAAAAGGTAAAAGCAGAATATGAATATGTGGATGAGCGCGCCAACTCCTAGGACCACTTATTTCACTTGTTTCATAATGCGCGAGGTCTGGACAGAAGAGCGTCTCAGAGGTTTGGTCAGCGTAAGTCCCCTCAGCTGAGAGGAGTTAGTCATGTTGTTTGATAAGCACTGGTCTTGGTTCAGTTGGTCCTCACATGTAACTCTCATATTCTGTATTAGGCCTTTGGTGTTTGATATTGCATGTTTTTGCCTGGCTTAATCTTGGTTTAGTTCTAAATTGTCCTAGTTTATTATTAGGCTCTTTATTATTCTGTATTAATCTGTTATTGTAATGTTTTTAAAGCCTTAAAATGCTGGAATATACAACGTTTGTGTTTAAGCCCAATTCTATCTTATTCAAGCAGTGATGATAATGAAATTCTTATTTATTTATTCCAAACATATGAATTACTGTATGTTTGGTGGCGGTGGGAGGCTCACCCCTGACCGGCCCAGTGGCCAATGACCTCCGACAAATCTGGCACAGTGAAAAAAGTAATTGAAGAGGCCTGACGTACAACAACACTTTTCCCACTTTTATGATGGCATGCTTTGAGTGATAGATATAAAGCGATGCAAGTTTTACATTTCTGCCTAAATTGGTCATAAAATGTGGTCTGATCTTCATCAAAATCATAAGAATGAGTAAACAGTGTCTGCTTAAACTAATACCACCCAAACAAATACATTTATCATATTTTTATTGGCCATAGCATGTAAACATTCACAGGAGAGCGTGGAATAAGTAAGTACACCCCCTGAATCTCACTAAACTGCAGCAGTTTTGTAAAGAGGAATGGTCCCAGATTCATCTTGATTGTTGTGAGCGTCTAATCTGCAACTACAGAAAAGCAGTTATTTCTGCAAAAGATGAGTCAGCCAGATATTTAATACAAGGGTTCACTTAGTTATTCCACACTGTTGTGAATGTCTCAGGTTTTTCTGCAAAATATCTTGATAAACTTATGAATTAATTTGTCCATTGATGATAGCATGTTGTCCAGGCCCTGAGGCAACAAAACAGCCCCACACCATGATGCTCCGGCACCAGTGGGGATAGGGTTTTGATGTTGGTGTGCTGTTCCATTTTCCGCTTAAAAAATTCAACGTTGGGTCCATCAGTCCACAGTATTTTTTTCCCCCAGTAGTGCAGTGGAGCATCCAAGAGCTCTTTCGCAAACCAAAGTTGAATAGTTTGGGAGGAACACACACCGTCATGTGTGGAGGAAAAATGGAACAGCACCAACATCAAAACCCTATCCTCACTGTGAAGTATGGTGCCGAAGCATCAGGTTGTGCGGGTACTTTGTTGCCTCAAGGCCTGGACGTGCGATCATCAATAGAAAAATGTATTCCTAAATAAAGACAAACACCTGTTAATACTCTACATATGCAAAGCAACATGACAACCATTTGAAAAGCGTCAAAGAAGACAAACCTTTGTGTACTGAAAGTACACCATAGATGGTGCCATTCTTCGGTCTTAAGATTTCGCCTGCGAGTTCGGGTGGTGTTGGAGCCGGGCAGTAGGGACAATGAGTCTCGTCAGGAACAGACTTTGATGGAATTTGAAAGGGTGTTTTGTCTTCTGGGAGATTTGACGGGATTCTTTAGTGGTTATAAATACAGGTGCTCGTCATATAATTAGAATATCATGAAAAAGTGACATATGTCAAGCCTTTTTTTTTACAGTTTTGATGATTATGGCTTACAGTCCATTTTCAGAATATTCTAATTTTATGAGATTTTTAATTTGGGGTTATTACAAACTGAGCCATAATCAAAATGATAACAAATAAAGGCTATACATATCTCACTTTGCATGTAATGAGTCTATCATATATTAGTTTCACAGTTTAAGTTGAATAACAGAAGTGAATGCACTTTTCCATGATACTCTAATTATATGACGAGCACCTGTATATTCAACTATTTTCCAAATTTGGTTGGAGTTTAGATCATGATTGTTTGGCAGTGGTTCTTCTGATTCTGAATGCAGGTCATCATTGGTCTTATGTGATGACCTGTTTTCCTGATCATGACATTAAGTACTTTGGCTTTTGCTGGTAAATCCAGCACAAAGCAAGATATACCTGTATGTGTACGCACATAAGTTTTTGCGTGTTTTTACAGCCACACATCCATTTTCCTGACAGTCCATCAAATGTTAGAGCAACTCTTTCAAAAAGACTCCAACTTGCTGTTTCTCCACTATACACAGAAAAATATAATATTTTTGTTGAGTAGCCACTGTCCACTAAAGAAATGGGAAAGACTGCGATGGCTTTATTTTGTGCAGCCTTTGTTTCAAGATTACAACAAGTTTGTTGGGTCAATTTGGAAATTAGGCCTTTCTCAGACATTTCCTTGATAGACTGTGGTTTGAGAAAAGGAGGAGGTGGTTGGACTTGTAAGTCTTTGATACGTAACATATTCAGGCATTCTTGTCCAGGAGACATTGCCATAAAGTCCCTGCATGATTTTGACTTGCAGTCCATAATTTGACCTGTGAAAGATTTGCATACATGCACAATATTGTTCTTAGCCCTGACTTGTCATTTGTAGTAAGAAACGTTCCACTCCTTTCACCAACCACAATCAAGGGCTCTGTTGTCGACCTAGGTCGACCTAAAGAGGCTCTCGACTCGTCCCAGCAGTTGGACAGATCTCCAAGAAAACCTGGTGCCCAGTCAGCAGGGTTTCCCACCTTACTTCCTGTACCAGTCTTCTATCTTGGATCACATCACAACCACAAAATATTCATAAGACTGTTCACTGTTTTCAATTCTGTGTTTACCCTATTTCATGGACAACACCACCATGGCACGCAAACACAGAACCGAGCAAGGGAGACACGCATTAATTTTAAATACAAAGAACCCATGTCTCTTTAAATGCAATCTCTGTTACAGGAATAAGTTCTCTCAAAAACTGTATTCCAGGCCCTTTTCTCTCTTTTGTACTGTGCTTCTCATCTCACAGTGCAGCCAGAGCAGCAGGCTCTTATCTGGATCCATGGATGTTTTGAAAACACAAGAAAACAACAGGTCCCGAGCTACTGTGTGCTCAGACCTCTGCCTCTCTGTCTCTACATCTCTCCAGGCATACATTTGCATCTTTTTGGACAATAAAAAGATGCAAATCAATGTCTCTCTGATGCCATACAGGCAATGCTTAATTTGATCCCCCGTTTGGGGGAAAGCATTCCCCAAATTTTCAGTTTTTCAGGGTTAAGAATCCAGTTAATATTTACGAGGATCCGGCAAAGATTTGATCTGATATAATGGTGTTTAATGAGAGTGTTCCGGCATAAGTTTTGCCTGTTCCCCGAATCCATCACCAATTGGTCATCAGACCAAAAGTGTTCCTGAAACTACTAATTTACAAATTAAGCACTGCACACAGGTATTTGTGCGTGAGTTGCTAGCCTTTGCTCCCTAGCTCCAGCAACCTACTAGTGTTACCCCAATCACCTCAATGACCACCTTGTGGCAGAGGCCTTGAGCTAGTAAAGCACTGCAGTATTTCTGAGCCATTTTTGGGAGCCTGGTTGCGGGCATATTCCTATCCAGTGCCTTCCTGAAGGTATTCCTGCCTCCGGGGCATCCTCACTGCTAAATTTCTCAGTGTCAGTGAGGGTTCGATCACCATATAAAGCCAGTTCCAACACAAGGCAACACTGACCCCACTGCAGGGGTCATGTTTATCAGGGTCATATAGACACCAGGTACTGTGCCAAGCGGCCAGTCCTTCCTGCCTTTAGGAACCTCTCTTTGGCTCCATTCTTTGGGGATCACTTCACCTCATGCTAGTGATAAAGCAAAGGTGGCATCCCAGTTTATCCACTGGGGTCAGTGTGAAGCAGCTCTCAGGGACTGCTGTACATCTGTGTTTCTGTCCATCCTACTTAACTCTCCTGGGGCAAAGCAGGCGAACAAATTGGTGTGGCTATTCACATTGACTTTATCACTGCCATGCTGTTTGAGTCAGGTAAGGGAATTTGGAAAACAATCACCACTCAACTCCAGCGAGTTGAGGCAAGAGACAAAATAATTTCAGATGAGCTCACACTACCGATCCCGACCTTTACACTACCTCCACCCGAGTGTCACCCTCGGCCGAGGGCACGGCGCAGTGCACACCATCGGATAAGGCCTTCTCCAAGGTCTGTCAGTCCGTTCATGAACCATCCTTACATGATTAAACACAAACACAAAAGACATTCCACAGGTGGACCTCTTGTCCTGCCATTCAACTACAATGGCTCTGTTTCACAGATGGTAGTGGATACTTGCTCTGGGATACAGCATCACTGTGACCCGTTACATGTATTGTCAGCACAAAACAACAGAAAACACTTATTAGACACTTATGAGGAACTCAAACAGCTTTAGCACAGTGATGATTTTTTGTGAATATTTTAACCCAAAATGAGCCCACCCTGGGATGCCATGTTGAGACCCTTTGATAAGGCCATTCCGAGCTGAGGAGCAGGGACGCCTCGGCCAAAGCCACACAGAAAGCCACACCAACTCCAGCCCGGAGAATCTAATGCACAAGACCTGACCGTGCGGGGTCAAGGCTTACCGGGGGAACCTGGGTTTTTGAAAAACATGAATAGCCTGATGTAACATCACCAAAATAGTTGCTTGCAATGGAATGTCAACACGTTAACCAGGCATTCAAGTGTCTCCCAGGGAGTACCGAGGACACACTAAAAGTTTACAATAAACATCACAATCAGTATGACAGAAACGCAGAATGACAGAAACAGAAACATGTCGGAACAACATGCAGGAAGTGGCGTTTATTAAAAAGATTATAAAATCATTAGCGGGAAAAAGGCTAAAGAGCTAAATCTAACAAAAAGCAAAAATGGAAACTCTGTATAAGTCTACATCCTGGACTACCTTAGAATCATCTAAGTCCCATCTGCATCGATGTCCTCAAAAAAAGAGCCTTTGTTTTAGCATGATATGACGTTTTATACTATTCCAAGTACATATCATTACATTCATTCATGTTTACAGATTACAATATGTTTATTCATTGGTCCAGGTTTGCTGCAGTTGGGCTGTCTTAGCTTTGCCAACCATATTTAGAAAAATAATGCTTACAGAGGATGACACCACAATCTGGACACATGTCGAGACACGTTTAACAGCAGCGCACACAAGTTATCATGCCCTGTACAGATGACCTTCGGCACAGATTCCTCCTTTGTCAGTCTCTCTGGAGCCTGCAAATTTACATTATATAGCACAGATTCTCAACAGTAACATTGGGGAAGTGTGCACGTACGTGCGCACATGTTGGTGCTTTGACAGGTTGATGTCCGTTCTCATGGGAATACATTTAAGTTCGTTGAACAGCTGATCGTTGTTAGAACTAACTTTGGAGTAAATGCAGTTGGAACTAGGGAGGTCTCAGGCCGACCTACAAGGCTCCAACATGTGTAACCTCTTACACATGTGGCCTTAACCTCTTACCCCCTGCCTTAACCGAGTTAACCAGTTCGGCTGTACCAAAATAGAAAAGCTTCTCACCTGGAGAGCAACAGTGTAATGCCTCATTTGAAAGCTAAGCTAACAAAATGGATCGTAACTTTTTAATTGTGTTGTTGCCACGTTTTTATCACATTTTTATTGCTTTTTGTTGTGTTTTCGTAGGTTTTTTTTGGCTGTTTTTGTTGCTTTTTCATGTTTTTTTCCTGTTCCTTTTTTCCTTTTTTGTCGTGTTTTCACCACGTGTTTGTCACCTTTTTGTCGCTATTTAGTCACTTTTTTTGTTGAATTGTTGTTGCTTTTCTGGCATGTTTTTGTTGCTGTTTTTGTGACTTTTGTTGCTTTTTCGCATAACGTTTTTGTTGTGTTTTCAGTGGGTTTTTATTTTTCGCTTTTTTCGTCACATTTTTATTGCGTTTTCTCCTAATTTTTGTGGCTGTTTTGATGCTTTTTTCCAAGAAGCTTTTAGATTAGGGTAATGCCAAACTGGAAAGGAATAGGCCACCAGTTTTAAATACTGAGATATGTTCTTACCTTAGCTTAGACAAGTTGATATGTAGCTGTCTGGTCTTTTCGCGTGCCCTCAGTCACGTAAACAGAGTACAGACGGCGTTAGCATGTAGCAACCAAGCTCTTCCATGTTTTCCCTATTCAAATATGGTTACATGAGCCTTTACATGATCCAAGTTTAGTCACACAAAATTAAACATGTCAATTTTCTAGGCGGATTAAAAGGGGAACTATATTGCAATCTATATTGCAAGGATTTATTAATCCTGGATATCCTCATGAAGAACTTAGATAGAAAAGCAGCAGGAATGACAGCGGGACATAGACGCTTGGCCCGGGTGGGAGAAGAGTTTCTCCACGTCAGCTGCGCTGGGACTCGGGCAGGGAACAAGAACGGGACTACGAGCGCTTAAAAAGGCATCCCTGGGCATCCCACATAGCACCAAACTGTAAATCAAGTATCTTTTTGATAAAGTTGATAAATCCTTTGGTGAACAAATGCCACATAAAAAAGCAGTTTTATCCATACCCACTCAAATGCATTGTCGATGTGTTTGAGTGGGTGAACCCAGGTTGCTACTGAAAGCCCTGACTGAAACCCCACGGCACGCCACTGTGCAAATGTAGTGCGGCCGCACTGCTCAAAGTGAAGTCTGTACAGATAATGACTTCTCGCTATCTATATACAAAGTAGGATGGGCTCAATGGGGGGAAAAAATGCTTATCATTAGCTTATAATCATGTGTTTCAAAGAAGAGTGTGTGAACAGTGTTTTTTGGGATGCGCTCCCAGAGCACTATGTGTTCTGGCTAGGGATGGGCAACATGAAGCTTCATGAAACACCAAAGCATTTGAAGCGATTGTGCCGAAGCTTCGAAACACAGTTCGAAACAGACTCCACAGTGACATCAAGAGGCAATGTTTCAGTACTACAACTTTCACAATGGTTCAGCCGAGAGATGAAATACTACACCAGTGGGTGCTACGTTGTTGATGTCATTGTTGTTTTTGTTTTTCAGTAGGCTTATGCGTGAGTTAATGTTGTTGCCCTGTGCCCTTTGGCTATTTTCAGTTATCCTTCATTCAGTTTATGCTTTAAATCAAAGTAAACAAACATTTAAAAAAAAAGAAAAGAAAAGACAAAAAAAAGGACACCCACGTCTTTGGGCGAAGTTGCCTTGTCAACAATATGATTCAATAGATATAACCCGTAAATCACGAGTGTTCTTTGATTCTCTTCTCACATGTGAGCATGGTCGGCCCATTATTGACTTAATAATGGGGTTTGTAAGATCAAGACTCGTCTATTTTCTTTGGTTCAGTCGTTTGATTTCAAACGCACCTATGAGCATCTTACTCAGTATTGTCAGCCAATACTACTACTACTCCTTCTACTAATAATAATAATAACAATTCAGTCAAGCTTTTATTTGCACATATTAAAACGGCCACAAGTACATATGTGCCATATTTTTGAAATCAGTGCTTCTGATGAAATCTAAATGTGTTTGAAATAAATCCACTTTTCATGAGGCTATTATTTGGTGTGTCTGTATGTGTTATATTGTCATAAATAAAGACAGAATGGGTTTATAGTTTCACATTTCAAGATTTGTATTCAGAAATATAATTTTCTCTGCTGTGGAAGGACTTAGTCTATTTCTTTTCTTACTAATAACTTCTCCTGCTTTAGAAAATACTCTCTCACAAGGTACACTTGTTGTTGGCATACACACTTATTTTTTGAGAGAATGAACAAATGTGGGAATCTCTCTCGCCTCTCACAAAACCCACAAGGGACAGATGTGCTGACGTCTTTTAAACTTTATGGGAGATAGGTTGAGACAGGTGCGCTGTTCTGTGGTTCGTTGAAACTCCTGTCAATCAAATGCGTGTTCGGCACGGGTGCCACCTAGTGCAACACTTGCAAAACAGCGGCGTTTCATGAAACGTTTCTCAGATCCAGTCACGTGACATGCGCGGTTTGAACCTTGTTTTGAAGCAGCATTTTGACACGCATGCGCCATGAGACTTCGACACAGTGTCGAATCCTGTGGTTCAAGACGGCCATCCCTAGTTCTGGCCTTCTTGATAAGAGCACCTTTCGGATACAACCGAAACAATGCCACTGTGTTTTCTGGAAGCGGCCTGTTACGTTCAAATATCCCAGGCGCTTCATTTTCGTACATATTTCAACTACGTGAAAGTGACTCTTACACTACCATCCGATGGGACTTAACAGCATTGGCCCTTGAAGAGAATTGGATGATTCTCGAAACGTTGGCAACTATGTATAATAAAAAAGTTGAAGTTGTTTGTTGGAGTATATAGAAAAAGGTTTGTCTTTGAGTTCACCCCATGAAAAATGGAAGCATTTTTACAAATGTTTACATTATTATTGTATAATATTTCAGGTATGAACTAATGACATGCTGCTGGGACCTCGAACCCACTCGCAGACCAACCTTTAGCGCCATTGGTCAGATAATCGCCAGGCTCCTATCCCCAACAAATCACACGCCGCCAACTCAGAATCAGCAGGTACCTTAGCCAGTCTGAGCAATCCATTTAAGTCGGCAACACTAATCAAATTCACATGTTTTATGTCCACAGGCAGTGTACGGAAACCTACCACAGAGCAGAGAAGAAAAGCACAACCACACTGGTGAGTCCTGGGCAAGACCTGAGTAATGACGGGCTCACATTGACTACTGAACGGCGTCTGCACGTAATCGGTACGGTATTCTTGAACACTGCAACCCACACTGAGTACAGTTTTGTGTACGCCTTGTGCACGGTGCAGAGCCTTCACTGGACACGTCTACCCAAAGTTTCATGCAATAACAACTTTGTACATAAAAAAAAATAAGTAAACACATTTATGTGGGGAAAAAAAGACAGATCAAACTTACAATTCACTGTCAGAAGTCGATATCTACTCAGAAATCCAGATGATTGAAATGGAAGTGATAGTTTTCCTCTTCCAAGGTGAAACTTATTCCGTTTGCACAAATATCCTACGTGAACCTCTGACTCTGCCTCCATGGCGTACTGTGTCTGTTTTTCATATTGTTTACATTAGTCAAGTTAGCATAAGTTAGTTGGTGATTTTATTCTGAAATTCACCAGCGTGTGCATGGCTTCCTGTTTGGTTTGTGTAATGGGCTTGATCAGAAAGTGCTGCAGCCCTCTACGGCAAGGGTGCCCAACCATTTTTTAACCCAAGATCTACTTTTAAATTAGCCAACCTCCCGAGATCTATAAGTTCATTGTCATTCAGTGTTGGGAGTAATGGCGTTTAAGTATAACAGCGGTACTAACAGTGCTACATTTTCGGTAATGGAGTAATCTAATTCATTACTCTCCCACGTCGTTACAACGCCGTTATTGTTACTGGGAAAACAAAGTGGCAAGTTACAATTCGGCTGAATGAAGCACTGCGGTGTCAGCTCACCACAGCTGTACTGTATTTCTTGCTGCAGGAGCATGGGGAGAGCAGGGGAGAGGGTGGGCGGAGTCTCACGGAGTACACACGCTGCCTTTGTTGATGCCCCTTGGGGCTTACATCATTCAGTGACCTCTGCCTCTCCAGGACAGGGACAACTGTGCAGCCTGCACCTTTGTCTGCAGGCTGCAAAAACTACATGTGTCCCCGACGCGCCTCTTGTCATCCCCACAGTTCTGTTTGTGACTGGTGCGGCCGCAGGGGCGAATCGAGTTGGTGATCATTGATCAACAGTGTTGGAATTTATTTTTAACCCAAAGATGCAGAATCGGTGGAGATGCGTCTTTACCCCTCTCTCTCTCAGCGCCTTTCTTCTTCTTCCTCTCTCTCTGCTCTCCACTCCACAGAACACTACAGGCTGCGAACTTTCTCTTAGGGCATCTAACCTAATATTTTCTGATGATTGTTTTCCGTTTTGCCTGATGAATGAACGGAGAGACTTGCACAATCCCTGTGCGTAAAGTCTGCCCTGATCGTTGGCCGCGTTGGCACATGTTTCTTTTACTCCTGTTCCTCCCCATTCTCTTTGAATACGGACGTATTCCTACTAAAACAGCGGCGAACATACTGGTCAATACCATTCAGTCACAGGGGCCTCCCCAACTCTACCCCCAATTCAGTTCATTCACTTATGGACATCTGTTCTGCTCATTTCAACTAACCTGATGAAAACTGCTGAAAAAAACAAATTCTTTGACACATAGCAAATAGTTACCTTCCCTGGTAACGAGTTCATTTATAGACTTTTATTATAGAGTAATTCAGTTACTAACTATAACTAATTACTTTTTTAAAGTAACATTCCCAACACTAGTGTCAACATCGTGAACATGCAAACATCATTTCCAGCCTATAGTAATTAAAGCTGGGTACCTGATTTTTTGATGTTGTAGAATACATTTATTTTTGGCACCTCAGAGTATGTTGTAAACACAGCAAAACACAGACCTTGTTGTATTATCTTCACCTAAAGTTGTATTGAGCAATGGATGATAGAAGTCTAATCTAAATTAGTGGAATTTATCTTGGGGGTGGCCGCCCCTGCCTCACTTTGTCATTACTCAGTGCTGTATATGGGTGTGAAATGTGCATATAATTACATTCTTTGAACAATTCGAATACATAGACATGTATGCTCGTTTTATTGTTTTTGTTTTGTTTTTTTACAGAAAGAGATTGTGAAGTGGACGAGGAACCACCGAGGAACATCTACCAGCTCCCTTGAGTCTCGACCAGGACTTTTTTTTTGTTGATCAATTCTTTATTATTAGTGATTAGCATAATTTTGGTACGTTTAAGTTACTAAGTTTTATGTTTTCCCAAAACCTTGCCTAGTGACCTGAAGTGAGAGACAAAAAGCAGGTGGAGGAGGACAGAAAGGTAGAGGACAGAAGAAACCGAAGAAAAGAAAAGGGGAAGGAAAGATAGACCAATATATATTGAAAACAAAAACTATACTACTAATAATAAAACAAAAACAGAGCAACATCAGCAATCATGAGATCAATGATAGTAGCAACAGCAAAGATGACAACGGCAACAATTTATTTTATTAATAATGATAATCATATTTATCGGCTACACTTGAATTGATAGACTAATACAGTAATTTATAAATATGTTTCAGGAGCTATATAAGAAACTATTAGCATTGATAATAACGGGCAGTGTTTGTGCAAACTTTCTTGTGACTATATCTCCTCGCCAAGGATGACCCTCATCCCCCCTTTTATTCTGTCTCTTTTTATAACAGATGAATCAACTCATTAGACAATCTGCAACTCATGATTCATCAGCATATGTGGTACACAGGGCTTGGCTTTAACCTTTTTGGTCACCGACCACTCCTGGCAGTTTTCTTCCTCGACTAGCCACAAACTGATTTCACAAGTCGAAACTAAAATATGTATTCAAAAGTGAAAATGTGTATTCAAAATGTTTGTTAGCCTATTACAACTTCAGTTGATGAAGAACTCATGTTAACGTGATAGATTAACATACTGTAGACACAATAAAAATTCAACCAAAAATAGAAACACTGCTTGGGCCTGCTTGAATTAAATGTATTGTTGTAATGTACTGAGTAGATACTGTCCAGGCTCTGAGGCAACAAAACAGCCCCACACCATGATGCTCCTGCTCCATACTTCACAGTGATGATAGGGTTTTGATGTTGGTATGCTGTTCCAATTTTCTTCCACACATGACGTTGTGTGTTCCTCCCAAACAATTCAACTTTGGGTTCATCAGTCCACAGTATATTTTGCCAGTAGTGCTGTGTTTTTTTATACAGCAATTGCTTCCTCCGTGGCATTGTCCCATGAACCCCATTCTTATTCAATGTTTTATGTAATGTAGATGCGTCAGAGATGTTGGCCTGTGCCAGTGATTTCTTTAAGTCTTTAGCTGACACTGGGGTTCTTTTTTACCACATTGAGTATTCTGCGCTGTGCTCTTGGGGTCATCTTGGACATGGATGGGGGCCAAGAAGTAGGTACTTAATGGGTCGCATGTTTTGCATTTTTCAGTGGAATCGGAAGTCTGATAGCAAATGGGCAGGAGTTGAAAAAATTTCTTGATGACCTTAAGTTTTTACCTGAGATTGTTTGTGTGCAGGAAACGTGGCTGAAATCCTGTTTGGACTTTGTGATCTCTGGCTATGAAAGTGTCAGGTATGATAGACAGGACAAGTCGGGAGGGGGTTGTGCTACTTTTATAAGGAGAGATGTGCAATTTCAAAAAATTAATTTAAAAACTTCTCTTGAGTGTGTTGCGATTCGAGTGTGGGAAAGAGGTGGGTGGACATACGTGGTGAACTTTTACAACCCTTGTTTACAAATTAATGCTGTAGATTTGGAGGAGGTTAAAGAGCAGGTGGGTCGGCCTGTGGTGTGGGTGGGGGATTTTAATGCACATAATCCCTTATGGGGAGGTGTAAGTAGGGATGTTAATGGAAGTGTTGTCGAAGATTTTATGGATGATTGTGAATTGGTGTGCATGAATGACGGGAGACCAACTAGATATAATATTCAAACAGGGTCAGAGTCATGTATTGATTTGGCATTAGTGTCCAGTGAGTTAGCAAGAGTTGGAGAGTGGAATGTTTGGGATCAGGGGAATATTGGGAGTGACCACTACCCAATAATTCTAAGGTTTGGAAGAGAGCTGGTCACTAGGGATGAGGGATGTCTGCAGTATTTGGATTATGGAAGGGCAGATTGGGATAAATTTTGTAGTCTGTGTGATGAGCGGTGTGGGGAAATAGAGGATAGTGGAACACTTGATGAATGGAATGACAGTTTGTGTAAAGTTGTAATGAATTGTGCAGTTGAATGTGTTCCTCAAAAGAGAAATCCTAAGAAGAGAGCTCCTGTCCCATGGTGGAATAAGGCCTGTGGGGAGGCAGTTAGGGGCAGAAATCGTGCATTTAGGTTGCTGAGGAAATACCCAACCCAGAGTAGAGCAATTGAGTATAAGAGATTGAGGGCTAAGACCAGAAGAGTGATAAAAGAGGCTAAAAGGGAGTGTTGGAGGAGGTATTGCGGAAAGCGAGAGAGTGAGAGAGATCTGGAGAGCAGTTCATCGTATGTCAGGGATAACGCGGCATAGTCTGGTGCCAATTTTGGAATATAATGGAGCGTCAGTTATTACTGATATGGAGAAGGCTACTGTGTTTGAAGAATCGTTTAAAGCTGTGCATAGTGGGGAGAATCTTGGGGAGGAGAGTGTAAGGAAGCGCGATGAAACGTTAAGGCAGCATAGGCGTAAGTTGGAGACTAGTTCTGATAATTCAGATGTATGTAACTTGTTCTTTTCAAGGGGGGAACTAAAGAAAGCTATTAGTCGAGGCAAGAAGTCTGCTCCCGGTAAGGATGGTGTCAGCTATGAGATCCTCAAAAGGGTAAGTGACAGTGTTTTAGATGAACTTCTTGCTCTAATTAATAATATATGGGAAGAGGGGATTCTTCCCAAGGCGTGGAAGCAGGCAGTAGTTGTACCGATTTTGAAGCCAGCGAAGGAGCCATCAAAGGCGGGGTCTTATAGGCCCATTGCTCTTACATCTGTTTTATGCAAAGTTATGGAGCGAATGGTGACAGATAGGTTGGTATACAAATTGGAGCGTGAGGGTAGGTTTACTTGGGTGCAAAGTGGGTTCCGAAAAGGGAGAGGGACAATGGATGCGGTGGTTTGTCTGGATGCAGATATTAAGAAAGCCCTGGTTAATAAGGAGGTTTTGGTGGCAATTTTTCTGGACATTGAGAAAGCGTATGACATGTTATGGAAAGAGGGGTTGGTTATTAAATTATACAATGCAGGGATTAGAGGGCGGCTGTTAAACTGGGTCAGGGACTTTCTTCAGGATCGGGTTATCCAGGTGAGGGTGGGAAGTACCCTTTCTAATGGGACAGTGGCTGACAATGGCACCCCTCAGGGGAGTGTTGTCAGCCCAGTTTTATTTAATATTATGGTCAACGATATGTTTGACGAGATAGGACCCGGGTTTGGAACATCCTTATTTGCGGATGACGGTTCTGTCTGGAAGAGAGGGCGCAATGTAGCTCATGTGATGTCTCAGGTTCAAGGGGTCTTGTATAAGATTGTTGGTTGGGGACATACTTGGGGTTTTAAGATTTCAATTGAAAAAACAAAGTATGTAGTGTTTGGTAATAAAACAGTAAGAGTCCAGGATTTGTACATGTATGGGCAGCCAATTGAGAGGGTAAAGGATTTTAAATTTCTTGGTGTTATTTTGATGAGAGGCTTACTTGGAAAAAACAAATTGAAAGTACGGTTGTTAAATGTGGAAAAATGATAAATGTGTTGCGTCTGCTCTCAGGGAGTTCATGGGGGGCGTCCAGGGAGACACAATTAATGATATTCAGAGCAATGATTCGGTCAAGGTTAGATTATGGAAGTGTGTGTTATGGGTCAGCAGCGGCTACTCATCTCAAACGTTTGAATTGTGTACAGGCAAAAGCATTGAGGGTTTGCTGTGGGGCCCTTCGGACATCCCCAACCTCTGCTTTACTTGTGGAAATGGGTGAGACTCCCTTGTCAATTCGGCGGTCGAAGTTAGCTATGCAGTATGTGATTAAATTAATGGCCTATCCTGGGAGTCATCCTGCCAAGCTGGTTTTAGAAACTGTTTGGGAATGGGGTGCAAAGGCAAAGGGTGGGCCCTTTGTTTACAAAATGAGGAAAGAAATGGAGAGGCTGCGGTTGGGTGATGTAGGAGTGGCCCCGCATTTGGTGTGGACTGGTGTGCCTCCCTGGATTCTGCCCACTCCAGAGGTAGACATGTCTGTGATGAGTCTGGCTAGGACTGGCTTCAGCTATTTGGGGTTGGTGAATCAGGTATTAGGTAGCAGCTGGGAGGGATTTTTGCAAATATACACTGATGGGTCGAAGGACCCTAAGTCAAGGAGGACTGGATTTGCTTTTTATGTCCCAAAGTATGATATTTTGCATTATAAAAGACTCCCAGATGTATCAGTGTACACTGCTGAATTGATGGCTATAATTTCTGCTTTGCAGTGGGTAGAGCACACTAAGCAGGGGAAAACAGTGGTGTGCTCTGATTCAGCTTCGGTCTTGGAAACTTTGGAGAGTGGTGGAGCTAATGCCAGGCCGGACCTCATTGCAGAACTATTGTCTATCTTGTACAGAGTTGAGAGAGCTGGGGTTGGTGTGGGATTCCTGTGGGTGCCAGCGCACATAGGAGTGCATGGGAACGAAATAGCGGATATGGCTGCGAAATGGGCTTTAAAAAGAGAAATTGAGGTCATGGTAGTTCCGGGAGTGCTAGAGTGGAGATCAACTATTAAAGGGTATACTTCAGCTGTCTGGCAGAAAATGTGGGAGAGCGACGCCAAGGGTCGCCATTACTATTCTTTAAATCCTTCGGTAAATCCAGTATCTGTGTACACTGAGAAAAACAGGAGAGCTGCAGTAGTCCTGACCAGGCTTAGACTGGGGCATTGTGGCCTTGGGTGGGACCTTGTTAAAATTGGAAAGCACCCAGATGGGTTATGCCAGCACTGTAAACAAGATCAGACAGTTAAACACGTTCTTATTGACTGTCCAGTGTACAGAAGCCAACGAGCAGAGCTGTTTCGAACGGTCGCACCTGGGTCTCAGAACAATTGTGTTAGTTTACAGTCATTACTAAGTCCTTCCCAGGGCCAGGATTTCGCTGTAAGAGCGCTCCTGGACTTTCTAGTAGCCATCGGGCTGTTGTGGAGGTGATCTTTGTGCGATGCGGGATTTCACCTAGAGAGGCAGCAATGTGCCTGGAGGCACCTAGTCTGCCGGAAAGTAACCGAAGAAGAAGAAGACAGTCTCTTGCTAGATTGTCAACCTGCGAAGAGAGACTTTCAAGCCCTGTGATATTTCTGAGAGATTCTGATTCTAGTTGTCCAGAGATTCTGTTTTCTGTTCCCGTGTAAATAAAATAATACTAGTCCTATTGGGGAATATCTTGGTAATCCTGAGAGATTCTGATTCTGGTTGTCCAGAGATCTGTTTTCTGTTCCGTCCGAATAAATACTAGTCCTTTTGGGAGTATTTTGGTTATCCTTCTTTGTTTTGTTTGGTGCCTGCTTTTTCTGGGTAATTCAGATATTTCTGTTCCCGTCTACTCCTTCCTGTGTTGCATTTGAGTTCTATTAGATCGGTGATACATAGGACCTCAATTATCCTCCTCAATAACTCCACCATGCACAAATTATAATTATGACTGTGTCCATGAAAACCCAAATACAATGTTCTTATGCCAACAACAGGACAAGAAATAACTGATATAATATATATACACAATATAAAAATATTGTAGTTCTGTTTCAAAGTCCATGTGCATGATATGTCAACCTTAAACCGTGTGTGTCAGTCCATTTGTTGAGAGACATCACAACCTGATCCTTAAGTGCTATGAACACTTGCTGGGATGAGAAAGGATCCTTATCTTGGACACCAGAGCAACAGTTCCCCCCTCAAACGCCATTTCTTCCTGAAATTGACACACACAAAAATACATATGTACTGTATTTAGTTTTTTCATCCTGCTATAAATATTGTAAACTCTGAAAAAAACAAATAACAGTGCATCGTTTAGTTATGACTAGCAGCTTAGATGTTTTAGGCTACAATAATGCAAATTACACACATTTAAGTGTGTTAGAGAACAGTGATCTGATCAGAATTACAGCAGGACTGCGGATTGAGACTAAACCTTGACAAAACAAAAAAAATAATCTAAATCAAACCAAGACTAAAGCTGGTAGCCATACCAGTGTAGGAGTAAAATGTGTCTAAACCTGGATCAGGAATTAAGGACTAACCAAGAACTTAACCAGGCCAAAGCAAAGGCGTGGCTAAGTCAGTATCAGGATGAAACTATGACTGAACAGAATTATTTTTCTTATTGAGTAAGAACAAGTCAAAACAACACTGGAGGAATTCCTTAAGCCGTACACCATGTCACATACTGTACAACTGTCCTCTGCATTTGAACATTCTTCAATGCCGCTGGAGCAACCCAGGTTAAGGTTTGTGACTCACTTTCGGGTCCTGAGTCTTGACCCACCAGTTGAGAACCACCTACATAGTGTGGAATGATAAAGACATTTACCTGCAATCCTGCACGTGGAGAGTCTAGCCTCGCTGTAGTTTTCTGCGGAGGGATCTTGTGCTTCTACCTGGAGAAATATAGTTATAAATAATTAAAAGAAATAACATTTTATGAAACTATCACTAAAACTATCATGTTTACAAATGTCAAAATGTGACTAAAACTAAAAGCGTTTTTGTCCAAAGACTAAGACTAAAACTAAAAGGGCTGCCAAAAACAACACTGAGTTACAGCATCGAGACCCACCAACACGCTGATGACAAGCCACGATCCAAAGAAGTACATGTTTATGATACTCGTATCTCCCACAAAACATTTTGACAAAAAGAAAAAAATATATATTGTGATAATAACACTGAAAAAAGTTGAAATAATGATCAAGGCAGCTCTCAAAAAGTAATATTAATAAAAGGTAGAAAGGTTTACGACTCACTTTTGGGTCCTGAGTGTCGATCCACCAGTTGAGAACCACTGATCTAGTGCAGAAGCTTCAATCTCGCTGTAGGGAGCCTCAGGAGCCTCACGTCCTTCTTGCGGAGGGACCTTTTGTTATCAAACAAAACAATTTTTAAGTCAAAAGCATACCTTTTTTTTGAAGAATTAAAAAGATCTGATCCTAAGGGCATGGCTATATGACATAAAAATGATTATCACGACATAAATAAGAATTACGATATCATTTACACAATTAAAATGCACAACTGCAGCAATTCAGACAAGCAAACACATGGTGAAAACAGTTTGCAGGGCCTCAGGGTTGTACAGAATATTGCATATGCATTTTCCTGAACTCAAGCAAGCCAACTTTTGAACATCAGACACTTCTGAAACGCGCGTATCTGTGCGCGTGTGACCTATGCTGTATCGCTCTGCGTTGTGTTGTGCTCTGACCCATAAAGAGAGACTTTGCTGAAGTTGGGGTAGGGCAACGCCCAGAAGCCCATTTATTCCTGGCAGAGGAAATCAAAAATGTGGCGTTAGCCCAACTCATTTGCCCAATGCGGCCTAAGAACCTTTCTCATCAGATGTTCAGGAACAGAGCGAAAACATATATTACAACACATACCTGGCAGAGGAAATCAAAAATGTGGCGTTAGCCCAACTCATTTGCCCAATGCGGCCTAAGAACAGAAAAAGGGAACAGAAAACACGTAAGTACTAAATAATAACATGGATGACGATAAAACAACATGATAACATAAAGGACAAAGCAAAAACCTCCTAATTATATTATTAGTAACAAGATGCCTCTGGATATAATATGCAGCTAACCTTTCTCATCAGATGTTCAGGAACAGAGAAAGAGGAAGAGGCGGAGTCTACCATATATACCGGCAAACCGGACGTGCCAACCATTGGGACGGACAACCAAAATAAAAGACGTACATGGGCTACACACACTGCCAGGTACACTAAACATCACAATAAGACAACACATAGGGACAACACACACACAGTCCCGACTGTTGTCACACTCTGCGTGCTATCTCACGCTGCACCACGCAGTGGCGCTCTAATCCTATTACCAGAATTTAACGTAACCTTTACACTCTGTTACACGCGCCCAAACCTGGAGGAGCAGGAACCCGCTCTCCCCAACACTCCCCACACCTGGAGGAGCAGGAGCACTCTCCCCATTACTCCCCACTCGCTCACCGCGGGGCATTTTCAGAGGAGAACAGAACTGAGCCACGGTTCATTTCAGCCACAGTAAATCAGTCTGGCTGTCTGTTAGCTTATAGCTTAGCTTATGGATGCTCTCACTTGTTTCACGCGGTATTGTCCAACATGAAGACTTCAATCATCGCCTTATAACCCGGCCTGACTTTGTTGTGATTCGTTAGCGCAAGGTTGACTTTATGAATCTTAGGAGCGAAAGTTTTCAGAGTGTTGTAATGTACGACAAGGCCTTACCTCACTGATGTGGCTGCCCTCTCGACGGTCACTGGAGCGGATCACCGGTGGCTGTTCTTCGGCGCAGGCCGAGAGCGAGTGCGGGACACAGCCTGGAGCAGAGACGGGCTAGTCAGCATAGAAATAAAAAGAGCGACGTTGTGGCTGCAACTCAACTTAAAATGGCGCCGACAGCGTTTTTTCTCCACTGTTTATAAAATTAAAAGTTCAAGGCGCAATTGTTTCTTGCTAAGTCTCATTTAACAACCATTACATGCAGCCTACTGTATAAATAAAATATGAAAAGCTGAGCGCAAACCGGTGGTAAACTAATTAGCTTACAGGAGCAGTGCTTCAACCTTGTTTAATCTTAAAGTTAGCTTTAGGAAATTTGAACATGCACCATCAGTACATAATAATGATAATATTTGTACCAGCCAGTCGTATCCAATGAAGTCCTCGTCTTAGCAAAGGAGCGGGTCTGTGAGACGGTAGAAGCATCATGGCTGCTGCTCCAGCTCAAACCGAAATGTTCAAAAAGTCCAGGGGCGGGGCGTGGGAGGAGCTCCGGTGAACTTGGCCTTGATTGGACTTCCAGTGGTGCAGTCTGCATACGTTTTTGTGCAATACAATTCCATTTACTACTTTATTCATTTGTTTAATCATAACTATCGAACACATCATGCGACAATAATGTCAATATATATCATTGAACAGACATTGACGTCCGAACAAACTTGGGATGAACATAGTTATATACTAAAACTTATCATAATACTCCACATGAAGCGGTAGTCGAGTGGTTACGGGTGTGGGCTATAACCAGGGGTTAAAGTGGGCAGGAACGGTCGGGAACGGCATTCCTGCACCTTCGTGTGACCAAAGAAAAAAAAAGTTAATGATTGCTACTTTATCATTTCACACACATGCGAAAGTCTGCCTGTGAGATAAATCAATGCAATAAATACTAGGTTGGGTAGTTTTATTATTAATTTGCTGAAGCTGCGCTGGACAAAAGTCCACTCTTCAGAATCTGGAGAAATAATCATAAGATCAGCAGCAGGTCAGTCCGCTCCTCATGCGTGCAGGTTTAATGCGCCTCAATATAACAGCATTTATCACGAAAGGGGCAGAGCTGACGCGGGCAGCAGAGGGACTGGGGCCCCACAGCAGAGGGGCCCCACAGGGAAACATTTACACAGGATTTTGACAGTAAATTAAAACAATAAATAAATAGATAAAATAATAAAAGTCTATTTGCAGCTATCAAAATCAGTGTTGCTTCTTTCTTTCTTTCTTTTGTTTCTTTTTTTTTTTTTTTAGGAAAATCATAATGTTGACAGTTCTGATTCTCATCACTGTATAAGGCTAATTCAAACAGCATATTTTTGCCTTAAATACACCAGAATGCACTAAATTGTATCTGATTATTAAAAAAACTCCCGGGTAGGACTGGCTGTTGCTCTAATTTTCTGGTAGTATCTCAAACAAGAGCACATATAAAGACATCTTCTTCTGTGAAATGGTCTAAAACTTAATTTTAAAATAAATACATTAAAAGTAATATAAAACACCTTCTGTTACATGTAATATACACACAGCCTTTCATATATAGACCTAATGTACCATTCTGAGTTTTCGAGATTAGAGTTCCACCACCTCCCAAAATCCACTTTAACCACTGGCTATAACCAGTGGTATGAAGGTAGCTGGATTGATTCCCACTTGGAAAAAATGTTTCTCTCAACAATGTTGCACCAAAATGCGATGCTTGTTATATTACTCATGTTTTTTTTATTATGTATTTCAAGAAGGCTATAATTATGAACTAAAAATAACTCACTACTATAAAATCATATTGAACTAGATTGAATTTTATAATTTTATAAACTGACTGCAGGATTGGGAATTATTTATGCCTCTGAAACATTGTATCAGCATCCTGATTTTCTGCCGTAATAATCACTAAAAGGATTACACTTTGCAAGATAAGATTGTGGTTGAGTGGATAGACACGTGCAGTAGATGGTGGTTCAAGACTGATCAGAAAGTTTTATTTTTTTCATCTATTCCTTTTTTATTCTACTCACTTTGAACAATGGACAATTAAAGTGATGATATAAATAATAAAATGATAAATGTTGTCTATTTTGAGTATTTTCCCTAATGTTGCCCAAAACTAATACTGACTATAATACTTGACAATAATACTAATATCATGATATCTAACAAAACAAGTTTTATGTTTTCTTTTAAAAAAAGAACAAAAAACAATAACATTTTCTGATTGGTTAATAATGCGATTTTAAGAAAAAGTAATCATAGCTTAAACGGTTTCGGTCACTATAACTTGAAGTGTAACAAGATGCATCAGAACTCAAAGCAATTGAGCTATCACGCCACATTTTTAGATTTGGGTCTCCATGACCTAGTTAAAAAGGGTTACTATAACTCTGGAGCACATTTGAGCCAAGATAGCTTAGTAGGTTTGAAAAGATGGGTGGTTGGGATTTACAGTGAAATAATATTGACAAGAAAAGTATTCAATAGGTATTTCATCGATCTTAAAAAGGCTTTCGACACTATGGATCACAATATACTCCTGAACAAACTACAATAATATGGGATAAGAGGGATTGCTTTCAACTGGATTGAATCCTACTTAACAAACCGTAAACAGTATGTTCAAATGGAGCAGTGCAGATCCATGTGTGATACCCTAGTGTGTGGTGTCCCCCAGGGATCGGTGCTGGGACCTAAACTATTTTTATTATACAGTATATCAATGATTTGTACTTGGTTTCCAAGAAGCTTAAACTGGTCCTTTTTGCAGATGATACAACAATCATAATCTCAGGTGCAGACCTACAGCAAATGGTGATCGAGATTACAGAAGAAATGGATAAACAAATTGCGTAAACAAATTGTCTCTAAACATTACAAAACCAAAACAATGTTCTTTGGAAATTGTGTAATGAATGTACAATTATCAGTTAAAATTGGCAACGAAACTATTGAAAGAGTCTATGAACATACATTTCTTGGTGTAACACTTGATCATAAAATCAGCTGGAAACCCCACATCATAAAAATTAAAACTAAAGTTGCAAAGATTGCAAAAAAACAATAACAGCCCTAATGAATAAATCCAAATATATCATTGATAACAAAGCTCTGTATATTATATACTGTTCACTTATCCTTCCCCATTTAACATATTGTGTAGAGATCTGGGGAAATGTGTATAAAAGTTATCTTGACCCATTGTTTAAAGTTCAGAAAAAGGCAATAAGAATAATCAATTTAGCTGGATACCGTGATCACACAAATCCATTATTCTTTAAATCAAAAAACAATGAAATTTGAGGACCTTATTGAATTTAAGATGGCACAAATCATGTTCAAAGCCTCAAAAAAGTCACTTCCTGAGAGTATACAAAATATGTTCCGCAAACGAGAAGTCAAATACAACCTGAGAGATCAAATGAGCTTCGATAAACAATACTCCAGAACATCTTTGAAAAGCATGTGTCCCACGAGATTGGTGTAGAAATATGGACAAATTTAGATGAAAGCATTAAAATATGTAAAAACCTGGTACATTTTAAAAAGGTTTACAAATAATTATTATTTATTAAATACGAACAATTATTGTGAGTGTTGTAGTATATTGTTTGTTGTTGTTTCTTTATTTTGCTGTTGTTTTTTTATTATTGTTCCTTATTATTTGTTGTTACCTTGCCTTATGTTCCCTTGTTTATGATTGTTTATGATTTGTTATCGTGCATTACGTTCCTTGCTTTGATTGTTAATGTAAATATTGTTTTTAATTTTGGGGTGGGCGCTTATAAGCTTTTTGCTTCGGCCCACTCCCTTTGAGCAGACTTACTGCTCAAATAAATAAATAAATAAAATGTCTAGCACTTTGCCACAAACATGAAATCAACTCGCCAACTGTAGCTGACAGGTATTGCCTATTTCATTATATAGCCTACTGTTTATTCATATTGTCACTTATACTGTAGGTCATGTCTCACCTCTAATAACTAGTTACAGTGTG
This sequence comes from Neogobius melanostomus, assembly GCA_007210695.1. Taxonomy (NCBI): domain Eukaryota; kingdom Metazoa; phylum Chordata; class Actinopteri; order Gobiiformes; family Gobiidae; genus Neogobius; species Neogobius melanostomus. The sequence goes on along the minus strand of VHKM01000954.1, from coordinate 44,549 downwards.
TTGACATATAAAGCTGCCACAGTAAATCTGAATCACTCCACAATGCTGGTCTATAATAATAATTATGCTGCATTTCAAAACCCCTGGGCCATATGGGCTCCGAAGAAGCTTGCATTGAGTCGCCATCGGGTTACGTTATGTATAGCAATTGCACCCTATTCCTTGATTGCATGTGAAACTCTTCTGCGTTGCAGATCTTTTGCCTCTTACACTTTGTTTTTGTTGGCCATACTCCATCAGACTTCACCCATATACCCAAATTACAAGTGGCACACACATGTCTTTGACAACAACAATAATGGCTTACATTTGTATTGCGCTTTTCTCAAAACACTACACTCATTCATTCTTCATTACATAGTCAAATAAATTGGTGTATTACACAAAAACACCAATAGCCTACATGGACCACTAGTGGTTCTCGGTCTGCGTCACATGGAGTCATCTGCTTTTCTACACTACTCATTTGGATCAGCGGTATATTTCTATAATGCATTAAAGTAAGTGTAATTTTGACATGCTTTATGGCTAGTTCACACCATTATTTTTGATTGTTTTTAAGAGTTGGCATACTCATCTTAGTGTAGGCCTAGTGGTACTAGAAACATTTCATGAGGTGGTGCTTTGTGCGAAAAGTACAAAAATCACTGCAATATAGTTCTCAGAATAGACAACAGGTAAATGACTATAGTTAGACAATCTCTAGATTCCAGCATCCAATCCAAATCTGATTTGTATACCACATTTCACAAACACCAAGTCTTCAAAGTGCCAGAGTACACAATGTTGATGATTGTAATGACAGCTATAACAAAAATAGAATAAAGCAACAGTAAAAAATAAATAAACATACAACCCTTTTATTATATTAGAAACATACTGGGTGACCTTCTACATTCTTTGAAAACCAATTTGCAAAATACTATGAATATCCATGTTCAACTTTGAACTGTACAGACCTGTTATTATCATTGTAATTTTATCAATAACACTGTTATAAAAGTTTTAATAATTTCAAAGCCCACCAGCAGTGTCACTTTTAGCACAAGTTTATTTATATTTTTTTGTCGAGTACTATGTTCATGCGATTATTACTGAAATGTCACACTTTACTGTGCCATCTGTACTGTGATACAATATGTCTGCTACCTCTGCTTTGTGCTATAGACAGTTCTTGGCCAGGCAGAGGACGACTAAGTTTTTATTGGCTACTCCAAAATTGTGTCATATGTTATTTCCTTGCTCACTAAAGTTGCAGGCAAACTAAATTAAAGGTTAGCTACATAATTACCACAATTATGACCAAAATGTCAAGTTGACACAAACTTACTGTCACAAATAGCCTACACATCTGGGACTAACACCACCTGAATGTCCAGTTACATAGTTTGAAATGTGTATTTACTGCCCACATAACTGGTCTTTGTTCCTGAAAAAACATGAAGGAAAGAATTTCGTTATAGTGTCATATTTTACAATTTCATGGCTACATTTACATGGCATTTTTGTTTAAAGTCCAGTACAACTAACAATTGTTGTAATTAGATCTTTACTACAATCAAATTACATTGTCTTTACACAACTAACACAAACTTAATTTAAATATGTCACTAATAATTCTAGATGCGTAGGTGGGACGATATGGAAATATATATATATATATACTGTATATTCACCATTTTCTCATTGATATTTTGTCATAAGGATCAATACATCCTACTGATACAATAACTCAGACATTTTACACAAATCTCATCTCCAACAATAGCTAATGATTTCCCCCAGTTCCATTTGACACATACATAACCAAACTAGTCCACATTTGTGGGTGGGTGCTGAACACAGTCACAGTGGTACCACCGACTGCAACAGTTGCACTGAATCTGAAAAATGTAGATATACATTATTCTGGATAATTTACACTCTGAAGCTGAAGTCACTGAGGTAGTTAGAAAGCTCCTCAGTGGCAAGGCTCCGGGTGTGGATGAGATTCATCCTGAGTACCTTACAGTGGGCACCACTTGGAATTGGCGTGTATCACGCGTCTTTTATTTATTTTCCCCCAGTGACGCTGCAATGACCCAAACAACCACCAGGTGGCACTTGTGAGCAGGGTTAGGAACATTGGCCTCTCACCGCTCTTCTCTCTTCACCGACTGGTACACGCGGATAATGGAGCAACAAGCGGCTTGGTTTCACTCATAACTAGCCTACCTTTATAACCTTTATATGGCCCACTAAAAGGCTACTGTCACCAGTCAGCCAGGAGCCTTGGCGTGGTCCTAGTTGGTTTAAGTTGGACAAGCAAATAAGTTCAGTCGTAAAGTCAAGTTTTTACCAACTGCGTCTTTGAGTAAAATTAAGCCGTATTTACCACATTCAGATCTGGAGCGTGTGATTCATGCCTTTATAACATGCCGCTTGGATTATTGTAACTCGTTGTATTGTGGGCTAGACCAAAGCTCAATCCATCGCCTGCAGTTGGTACAGAACGCTGCAGCGCGTCTGCTCACTGGAACCACAAAGTTTGAACATATAACCCCTGTGTGGCCTCTTTACATTGGCTCCCTGTAAAACACAGAATTCAGTTTAAAATGTTGTTGTTGGTGTTTAAGTGTTTGAATGGGATGGCTCCTCCGTACCTTTCTGAGCTTCTGACTGTTCATAGTCCGAACAGAACATTGAGGTCAGCTAACAAATTTCTGTTAGACGTACCAAGGTCACGAATGTCGACCAGAGGAGACCGGGCTTTTGCCGTCGCGGCTCCGACGCTTTGGAATGGTCTTCCCTTAAATATTAGGGCAGCACAGTCTTTAGACATTTTTAAGTCTATGTTGAAGACCCACTTGTTTGTGAAGTCTTTTAACCAAAACTGAGCAGGACTTTTTGCTGGCATTTGTTTGTGTTGTATTTAGTTTTTCTGCATCTTTATATTTTTATTTTATTTTTTTAAATAGTGTATTTTATATATATGTATTTTTGTGTACAGCACTTTGGGCAGCAATGTTGTTTTAAATGTGCTTTATAAATAAACTTGACCTTGACCTTATAACATATTATAAGCCTTGTATATCTCGCATTGTTATAGCCTACAGCATGTTTGTACAAACTCAGAATAAGAACGTGTCGCAGTTCAGACAAAAGTAAAATTAGCTACACCAAGCTCACCCACAGCCGCTTTTCTTTTTTAGAAACAGATTCCCTCCGTTTATCCACGCAACCCGTTTGAGTGGTTCGTGTCCATGTTTTCTCTTGTGATTGTCCGTGGTGTGCGGAGAGCCAAGTGCAGCGGCTCATGCCATAGCCGCTCCTAACTCTAAGCAAGTTTTTTCTGATGGCTGCACTCCAGCCTTATGCACATTAAATTAGGGATCTTTTTACGAATGGGGCAACACATGCATTGCGTCCTCACTTCTCTCCCAGTGCCGCGCGCCTGTCATGCGCTCATTACGCACTGTGCTTCGGCCAGCAGACGCTCCGAGAGGCACCACTGAGGCCACTGTGATTGAATAACGTTGAACAGTATTTGCGCTGCTGTTTTATTAAGTTGACAAAAAACACGATCCATAAATGAGAACGATGAGGAAGAGCAGCAAAGGAAAAATGCTAACATGGCAATTACGCGGCACCGGGGTGGACCTGTGAACACCCACTTTTGTCCTTAGCCCACCCAACGGTCCTTATCATTCACTTCCCTCCTCTCCCAGGACAGAGACATCTGCACGGTCTGCACCTTTGTCTGCAGGATGCACACATCTGGCTGTCTCTTGTTGCATTGTGCGCTCTGTTCCTAAAACTCGTCTCCCCGACCTATCATCCCTTCGTGCACCCTCCACTGTGACCGGTCCCAGAAAACACTGCAGGCGGCTAACTTTGTGTTGGGGCATCAGGGCTTATATTTGCTGATGATTGTTTTATGTTTTGCCTGATGAATGAAGAGACCTGCACAATGCCTGTGCGTAAGTCTCCCCTGATCGCAGGCAGCGTTGTCACGTGTTTCTTTTAGTCTTCTCGTCTTCGTCATCGTTCTCATAACTGCAATAATAAAAACAGTGGCACAAACACTGTTTAAATGTTAAAGCTCTTCTTAATTCCATTCAGTCACGGTCGCCTCAGTGTGGGGGCATTTTAAGGCAGACGCACAATGTGTAATGGGCAGCGGCATCGAGAGAGGAGTGAGGACTCAATATGGAATGTAAATAAACTAAATAATAACAAAATGTGCTGTTGAACACCGGACACTGTTCTGATAAGCTACCAGTTAACGTGGCCGCAAAGTAAACACAATAATGGACGTTGTTTTAGCAGTATTGTTTCCCCCATTTAATTGCCAATAAACGTTTCATTATGTTCTATTAATTCCAATTTAAAAACGGGAAACACAATTAAACAACCATAAATTGTGTTTTTCCAAATTTATTTTGAGTCGGAATCACGGCTACACGGATTCCTTTGATCATTGTTTTTATTTAGGCTAATATTATTATTTTATTTGTTTTCGTTTTTAGTCCAAATCAGAAATGCTTCAAATTAAAGTTCAAGTTATAAAAATGCTAAGTTTGAGTGGGACAGTTTAATTGTGAGTGACGCATAAAGCAGGACAACAATGCACAATGATGCACGCGCCCTTAATATTCATTAATATCTCAAAAACGATAAGAGCACAATCTAATTTTTGTTTTTTTTGTATACAGCAAATACAAAACTGACCTATGTTTTTGTAAATATGAGTATAATGATGGGCTCCAGGTTATCTGTCCGCGGGCCACGTCATATGCGTGTCCATTATGTGTAAATGCACAGTGCCCTCAGCGAAATCGCGTGTTTGGAAAAAACTATAGGCTAACAGATGCAGCTATAGTTTCAATCGTCTTCATTTTATTCAGTCAGAGATGTCAAATGAAGCTTGAGCGCAAATTCAACCTGGAGACGTACCTCCAGCTTCACTCATCTTTCACGGCTGCTTCACCAGCACTCAATCACGGCCCCATCGCAAGCGCGCTTTCGCATCAGCAATCAGCGCAGCGCTGTCCCGCTCAGCCATTCACAGTCCAGGATCCCCTTCATAAGCTCCCCGGTCAATCACTCTGAGTTTCACAGCGTGCAGCGACCCTCCTCCACCCCTCCCTCCCGGGCTTTGCCGTCACATCTACGCGCATCGGGTCCCGTTATACCACCACCAGGTGCAGGCTCCGGGGGAAGATGCTGGGCATCATCATCAACACCAGGCAGTCCGTATCGTTCGGCCATCTTCCGCCGGGGTCTGAGCCCCAATCTCAATTGAGCCCCAATCTCAATTAAGTTAAATAAAACTGTCTAACGCAACACGTCTCTGTGAGTCTTTTCAGGTTGAAATACCAGATGCCTGGGGAGAGCGAGGGGAGAGCCCAAAGTTAGCCATAGACACAAGCTGCTGAAATCTCTGATTCCTGGGGTCCTCCCCCAGGAATTTTTTAAAGATTCAGATGTAATTTCCTGTATTTTAAGTGATCATAAACACTTTCATCTCATCCTTTAGCTGTTTTCAAAATTGCTTTTTGTTGCTCTTTTGGAGACCGTTTGGGAACAGCAGGAAGCCTGGGTGAATGTAGTGAGTGAATGGTTGGTGGTGGTGGGAGGGTTGCCTCGCTTCTATCAATGTACCTCAGGGCAGCTGGGGCTACAATAGTAGCTTACCTCCACCAAGTCTGGAGTGAATGAATAATGCATGAAATTGTAAAGCGACTTTGAGCGTCTGAAAAAGCGCTATATAAGACTAATGCATCATTATTATTTTCCTGTATATTACAGCTTTACTAACTAACAGCACTTCCCAGTTTTGGAACAGTTTGGTCAAACAACAAACCATAGCAAAACTTAACCCAATTCTTTACTCTAACACTTTACTTACTCTTTACTTCATCAACCCTCACCTCTCAAGCTCACTCACTCTCAGATTAAAAAAATGCAACTTTAATATAAAGCTTTATTTAAACAGCTATTTCAAAACCAACTAAATTCTTGTCTAGACCTGGACTGATTGACACTAGGACTAAATCAGAATCAGAATAGGTTTTATTGCCATTGTTATGAGCAGGTTCACAACTACAAATTTTACTCGGACTATACCAGGACTATACAGGACTGGACTGAGTGAGACTACAGGACTAAACCAGGACTATTAAGGACTGGACCTGGACTGAATGAGACTAGACAGGATTAATGTCAAAACCCAGTGTGTCAAACTTTGAAAGAAACTTTAGTGAGACGCCATGGATGTCAGCTGCACTTTCTCTCTCCCTGTCTTCTTTGTGATTCTCTCTCACTTTTTTGCTGTCACCCTTAGGCAGGGCATCTGCATCTCTTTCCCCTGTGACCCTGAAGACTAACTTGCTTTGCTTGAACCTCTTCATCTATTTCTATGTTTCAGTGAGGAGGAAATGTTAGGATCAGATAGACTGTCACAGAAATAGCCCAGGCCAGTGGTTCCTAAACATTTTGGAGCTGTGTACCTCCTGAGGCTTTAGGGGACAAGGTCACGTACCCACTACTTTGACACGATGAATATCACAAAATAAAATATCTATTTCATATCTATTTCATCCATTATTACAGTGAAGCAGGTTTTCCACAGTTTTTCCACACATTTTTGCTCGCCTGAGTGAGAATGTCTTGTCCTAAATAAATACAAAAATATTAAATGAAAATGTCAGTTTTTAATTGATTTGAAAACGAGGCTGTTGGTGTGAATGGGTAAAGCTGAGGGTTTTGCTTTGTCCCAGTGACCAGCTCATTCTGAACATCAGACGTTTGGACTCTGTGCTCTGGCCCCGCCCCCTCGTACTGTCAAACCACTGGTAGCTACAAAGGTGAATGCGCTGATAATTTATACGCAGGACATTACAGTCTTTGCATGTGACAGATACAAAGCCACGGGTTTAGCGGCAGAGGAGGTCCCGTAAGACACTTCTCCTTCCTCTCGCTCCTTGGATCAGAATGAGAGGGAAACTCCTGTTGTAATTCGAAGTCACCATCAGTCTGACGGTGCACAGGCTCCTCTCTCTTTATGACAGATAGTAAAGAAATTGCAACTCGATCAAATTTTGGCGCGGTTCATGCTAAAGGCGCTGCTGTGGAGCGAGGGCTGACGCACAGCCTCAGCCGCGCTCTCGGTCTCGCGGAGTTTTATGCACTCAGGTCCAAAGCAGCTCTTGAGGTTCGGTTTTAGAGTTGACACATTTAGGTCCAGAACAAGCTCATCCACATCTGAATTAGAAGGCTCTTCCGCCTGTATAAGCGCATGTTCACAGCATGCATTTGTGCAGTAAAGGATTCAATGTGTCTTAAAAAAAAAAAGCTAACATTTTACCGAGGTCCGGACCTCGGTGACCTCAATGGTAGCTACGGCCATGATAGTAACAGGTAAAGTGTGTTTTGAAACAGAAGTGAAGTGGCCAGATTTCTCAGGTGATGGCCCTATTTACACATGAATAGATGCAAATTGGCTTTACTTTAGACAGCAACCCAAGCTTCCCCCCAGAGGTGTGAATGTACCCAATACTGCTAAAACAACGTCCATTATTGTGTTTACTTTGTTCTGATAAGCTACCGGTTAACGTGGCTTCAGTGTCCGGTGTTCAACATCTACGTCCTGCGTCTCGCAGCACATTTTGTTATTATTTAGTTTATTTACATTCCATATCTCAATGCCGCTGCCCATTACGCATTGTGCGTCTGCCTTAAAATGCCCCCACACTGAGGCGACCGTGACTGAATGGAATTAAGAAGAGCTTTAATATTTAAACAGTGTTTGTGCCACTGTTTTTATTATTGCAGTTATGAGAACGATGACGAAGACGAGAAGACTAAAAGAAACACGTGACAACGCTGCCTGCGATCAGGGGAGACTTACGCACAGGCATTGTGCAGGTCTCTTCATTCATCAGGCAAAACATAAAACAAACATCAGCAAATATAAGCCCTGATGCCCCAACACAAAGTTAGCCGCCTGCAGTGTTCTCTGGGGCCGGTCACAGTGGAGGGTGCACGAAGGGATGACAGGTCGGGGAGACGAGTTTTAGGAACAGAGCGCACAATGCAACAAGAGACAGTCAGATGTGTGCGTCCTGCAGACAAAGGTGCAGACCGTGCAGATGTCTCTGTCCTGGGAGAGGCGGGGAAGTGAATGATAAGGACCGTTGGGTGGGCTAAGGACAAAAGTGGGTGTTCACAGGTCCACCCCGGTGCCGTGTAATTGCCATGTTAGCATTTTTCCTTTGCTGCTCTTCCTCATCGTTCTCATTTAATATAGGCTATGGATCGTGTTTTTGTCAACTGCATTAATAAAACAGCAGCGCAAATACTGTTCAACGTCATTCAATCACAGTGGCCTCAGTGGGGCCTCTCGGAGCGTCTGCTGGCCGAAGCACAGTGCGTAATGAGCGCATGACAGGTGACGGCACTGGGAGAGAAGTGAGGACACAATGCATGTGTTGCCCCATTCGTAAAAGATCCCTAATTTAATGTGCATAAGGCTGGTTATGAGTGCCTATAAGCCTATCGGTTAGTAGAGTTTACAGCAGGACTTTAATTGTCATGAAGACGCGCAGCAATAACATGTACGCTTATTAACATTGTACAAGCGTACAACAAAATAGTGTTCAGGTGTTAGTCCTGAGCTGCTGCGGCTGAGCCGCGCTGCCACTGTGTGTCAACCTGACCCGCATGACCTTGGAGGTCGTGGGAATTGTAGCATTCGGAAGAAACCTGGCTGGCTGCCCTCTCTCGCTGTCCCTCTGATCTTCTGAAACGGTGCACCGCCTCCTGGGTTTGTTCCTGTTTCAGAGTGTGGTGTCCTGCACTGGTCAGCTGTTTCCTGTAGATCCTCTTGTGATTATGCTGTAGCTGTGGGGGCTCTTGGTGCCTCATCAGTGTCTCAGAAGAAGAAATTGTAGGTCCTCTAAGGGCTAAGGGCTGTCCGTTCCCTGTATGTATGATGTAGTAAGTCAGACCTGTTTCCAGTGCGTGTTGGTCTCCGCCAGGGCTGCCCTTTGTCACCGGATCTGTTCATTACCTTTATGGACAGAATTTCTAGGCGCAGTCAGGGGCCGGAGGGTGTCCTGTTTGGGAACCTCAGGATCTCATCTCTGTTGTTTGCAGACAATGTTGTTCTGTTGGCTTCATCAAATCAGGACCTTCAGCGCGCACTGGGGCGGTTTGCGGTCGGGATGAGGATCAGCACCTCCAAATCCGAGGCCATGGTTCTCCACCAGCAAAAGGTGGCTTCCCCTCTTGAGGTCGGTGGGGAGTCCTTGCCTCAAGTGGAGGAGTTCAAGTATCTCGGGGTCTTGTTCACGAGTGAGGGACGGCTGGAGCGTGAGATTGATAGATGGATCGGTGCAGTGTCAGCAGTGATGCGGTCGCTGTATCGGACTGTTGTGGTGAAGAGGGTGCTGAGTCGAGGCAAAGCTGTCGATTTACCGATCTATCTACGTTCCCACCCTCACCTATGGTCATGAGATTTGTGTAATGACCGAAAGGACAAGATCGCGGATACAAGCGGCTGAAATGAGTTTCCTTCGCAGAGTGGCTGGGCGCACCCTTCAAGATCGGGTGAGGAGCTCAGTTACCCGGGAGGAGCTCGGAATTGAGTTGCTCCAGGCATGTCCTATTGGGAGAAGGCCTCGTGGAAGGCCCAGGACACGCTGGTGGGACTATGTCTCTGAGCTGGCCTGGTGTCGCCTCGGGGTCCCCCCAGAACAGCTGGAGGAGGTGTGCGTGGATCGGGAAGTCTGGGCATCTCTACTGAGACTGCTGCCCCCGCGACCCGGCCCCGGATAAAGCGGAAGAAAATGGATGGATGGAATTTACACTCTAGTCTGACAGTTCTTACCCAGTCATCTTCCCCACCATCCTCATTGCTTGTGCTTACTGTATATTGCCACAGGCATGACACAAATTACTCATGTCATCTAGATATATAAATGTTCACCATTTCTACATTGCACTTGTGTTATAGAACTTCTAGGAGTCAGCACTTACCTGTGGCATGGAGAAGAGACACCCCTCCACAGGGTAGACTACCTCCTCGCCCAAAAGGAAGCTGAAGGGTTTGTCAATAATCCATAACCTGTCATAAATCTTGTATTACATTCTTACTTTGCACACAAAAACTCCACAAGAGGTACCATCCTGCGGCCTTGGATGTGGAATGGTAATACATGGCCACTTTCCTAAGGCTGGCATGTACTTGCGCATTAGAGATCTGCACATCCAACATTGTTCACTAATACATACTACTGCATTGATACACATTCCTTTTGTGTGTGGCTCTTTGTGGCACTAAAGGGGTCCCTGTAAAGGGCCCTTTTTCATCAACATAAATTATTTCTGTCGACAGAAAAATGCCTCATTGCTTTTGCATACAACTATATCAATTAACTGAGTATACTCACAACCAATGTCCATTATATTTACAAAGTGTGCTACAAGTCATGGATGGCACATGTCAATACAACATGCCTTTTTAAGAGGCAGACTTTCACTGCCACACACTAGTCATGTGTAGTAGAGTGGAGTCAACAGCAGGTGGGGCCACCCTTTGATAAAAGCCCAAGACTTCCCTTAATTATTTCCCTGATTTACACACTTCCGTCTTTGTTCCTGGGTGCGTTCGGTTCATCATCTGGCTGCCAGTGTCGCTGCGGTGTGGTTGAGCCTCGCGATGCGCTGATGTCTGCCTGTTGCGCCCTGGTGTGCGGTGGCTTTGGTTTGGCTATTTTATAAAAAATAGTTGTTTCAAATGTATACAGACTGGGAAAAAGAATATCACATACTCTGCTTTCTAGTGGTTTCCCAGGGGCCAGAGCTATAAGGTCCTCTGTGAAAAGTTTGCATGGGCCTATCCTGGCCCATATTGCCCTCCCTGGGTTTGTACCAGCCCACACATTCTTAATCACTGCAAAATAAAGCGCTCATTTATTACTCACCTTTCTTGGAAAGGGAGCTGGAGCCAGGCAGAGAGGAGCAGAGTGGAAGCGGGTGACGGGTGAGAGAGCAAAGAGGAAGGCAGAGGTGAGTGTTCCCACCGGACGCCTCTGTAGATTCTGCCACTTGCACTGAAACAAGGCCGGGACAGCCCTCACATTCATACAGGCTTTCCTGGACTGCCTCGAAAAGGAGTGGGAAGAAGACAAGCTTATTGACTCCCACCCCTGTTCATAAACTTAAATAATAATGTGGTTGCAACAATAACACTGCTTATTCATTCATGGTCAGCATTCTTTATATTTATTCAGTAGCCTACATACAGTATTAGTCTGTTCAGTAGCCTCAATAATCAGTTTTTAAGAAATAAAAAATGACTATATTAAGGTTATTTATACCATGGTCTGGGTGAATACTCGATTCTGATTGGCTGGTGGGTGCTGACAAGCGTGCATTAATTTCGTATAACCGCACATGTAGTCCGGTAGTTAAATCACTTGGATATCACTCCGCTGCGGGCATCGCCATAGCAACGCATAACACAGTTGAATCAGACAAACGCTTAATTAGTGACTGACATGAACAAATGAGATGGATTTTGTGGTTAATTTCAAAGTTTTGGGCCAAAACAAAACTTTTGATGAATGGGAAGTAGAGGAGAGCAACCAGCTAGGTTAGCCTACTGTTAATAAAATATGAGCTTTCCATTTCTACTGTAAACGGTTAAGGCACTATTCATTATTTTCAGACGTACATAAAATGCAACCCAGTCTCTTTAGAAAAACGTACCCCAGGTACGCTTTTACAATATGGAATTACGTACCAGTAATATGTATTTTAGCAAAATTACGTTGGTTATTTACGTTTTACAAATTCATTCAAATAACACATAGCACGTTCACGCGGAAGCCTACGGAGCTTGCCGATTGTTTTCCGAAGTTCTCCGAAATCTCCGACAACGTTTCTCTGCAAAAATACTTTTACTAAAGCTTTGTTTTTACCTTTCGCTGTCTTCGTGGGGCGAGAACTCCATTACACGTCCCACAAATGTGCAGCTACAGCTCTGCCATGCTCTTGTTTGAGTGCATGATCCGAAAAACTCCTGCCGGGTCTTTGCGGAGCGTTGTAACGGGAGAAAGGGACTCCTCTTCTGGCAATTTTAGCGCACAGCCCGCTGAAGTCCCGTGGAGGCTCGTCCCGGTTCCTCTGTAATAGTCCTTTGGGTGAAAGTGATGCCAAGCGTCCACGATGATATAAATGTCCTTAGGTTTGCCTCACTCAGCCAAAGGGGAAGTTTGCCTTGTTAACCGTCTCTAATCTGAAGCGTGTTTTCGTAACAATTAAGGGACTCTCAATACTTAAGCAGAAATCAGGTGAAACCCAAGCTTAATGCATCATAAGTGTATTATTTATTCACATCTCAAACAACACACAGATAACATAAAATTACTATTTGCAAAGGGTTACGAACGATTAATTTCAATTCACATGTGACATTTTAAGATGCAAATAAATTTGAATCAAATGACTGCTTTGAGGCAGAGAAGGGAAAGTTTTCTTTGTGAGTTTTATGAATAGATACGTACTTACTGTATGGCGTTGAACCTAGTCAAGTGCATCACATTGGACAAACACACACTGTAAATGCAAACATTGAGCTTACTAGGATACACATTTTAAATATTACTTGTTTTTTCTCAAAAAATGTATCTTACTTGCAAAAACATAGTATAGAGCCTGTTTAGACACCACACTTGGAAAGGGCATTGAGAGGCACAGGATTTCAAGTAAACTCTACTTTAGTCTGTTTTAGCGCTATACCATGCCAGGACGCTAGGTGGTGATATGGAGCACTCCAGTCAGTTTGTACTGCACCCTGTAAGTGCAGAACTAGTATTTGAATTAGAAAACCAGAAATGTCTCTTCAAATGGAGTGGGAAAACACGATTGAAACTGCTCATTTTACCAAGTAAGATATTGAAACTTTATTAATGCAAATGATGCGTTTTGTGAGAGAAAGAAACACGAAGTAGCCTATATAGAATAGGCCAAGTATATTTAGTTAACTGATTTTTGACTGCAGTGCATTTTTACTGTCATCTTAAAGCGCTTTTAAACGAGTTACTAACATTTTATTTGAGAACATTATTTTTAAACATCTGTTTTCTTTTATGCTTGGTTTCAGAAACAATTATACAAAGTTACTAACAATACAACATCTTTGACTTACTGTATGTCTTATTTTCTTTTACCTAAACATATTGTTTGTGTTCTCTCTCATTTAGGTGACTGATGTTGTAAGTATTCCATATTTTGTATGAAGTTGAAAAAAAAGCATAACTGAAATACACTCATAGTCAAACAATGTTTTCATCAGGCTCAAAGAGTTTCTGAATTCTCATGTAAAACCTACAATATCCTTTGCTGTCCACAACAAATCCCAGACTATGTTAGAGAACACTGGCCCACACCGGACGTAATTAAGTGCCGCAGCAATTTACAGAGGAGTTGTGCGTCTTTATTAAAAGATACAGTATTCAATGTTATGTATACAACATTATGCAAACACTTGAAATTAACAATATTTACTGACTTGACTTTTTTAAACTTTTAAAATATTTTACTTTGCCTGCATTTGTTTTTGCTTTATTTTTAACTGCTGAGACGTCACACAGCTGTCCTCTTGTCATTCTGCTTGTGTAAAAATTAGGACACATGTTAATGTTATATTTATCTTTCAACCTCAGTGATGTCCAAACTCACACAGTTCTTTCCATTTTAGGATTCTGACTGCAAGTGCAGCAAGGACACGAGGATTCAGTCTGTGGACGATCATTCTGGAGGGACCTGATGTTACTGACAATATTATTCACCTTGTCTTTGGGACTTTGTTGACACAACCTAGACTAAGGTATAATGCACTGTAGGCCTTTTATCTAAAATAGCACAGATATTTAATGACCAGGTTAAATCAGTAACATGGAAATGTTTTCTGCTTTATTTAGGGGTTTATAGTAGATTCTCAGTCAAAGCATCTGAACGACCATCAACAAAGGAGCAGCTGTAAACAGTCATGATTTTCTCCCAGCACATGAATCAACAAGTAAGGGGTTTTCTGCATTTGTATAACAAATTTGAAATAACTTTGATATTAAGTGAATTGACTTTTGGGTATCTTTTTTTGTTGTTTTGTTGTGCCAGGATGCCACAATGTAGTCCTGAAGTCTCTGCTAGTCTTGAAAATTGACACACCACTTGCTATTGATCTGCTCAGTAAGTATTTATTTCACTCATGATCTTATACATTTGACACTGTTCAGTCAAAATAATGTGAATAAATAAATAAACCTATATGTGAATAGGTTTATTTCTGTTACAACCTCTGAGATATTTCTGATGCATCAGATCTTACCATTTTAATAAAACCTGTGTTCTTTTCACAACAGGATTCAGAGACGTGCCAGACTTCTTTTAACTGCAGCTACGACACATGAGACCTTCAGCCTATGCTGAAGCTTCTGGAGGGACCTGATGTTATGGACACTATTCATAAACTCAAATTTTTCACCATATCTTGGGGACTTTGTTCACTCATTATGGACAACAGTTTACTGAATTCTGAAGAGACTGTTCATCTGCACCTGACAACAAAAGATCTGCCCCAAACAACTACTCTTGAGGAATTTTGGATTAACTTTGTGCAAATGCACTATTTTGAAAAAGTTACATTTCTAGTCTAAATCATTGTATCTTCTTCTATGTTTAAACTCTAATAGTGTCTATTTCAGTGCAATACCGCTGTTTGAAATACATCGCAATACGTCTTTGAATATTTATTTTCTAGAACTGAGCAGTGAATCAAAACAAACGATTTTGACTTGAAGTTGATACTGCTAATGCCAGCTTAATACAAAACTTTACAAAATATTTTAATCATTTATTTTATTAATTGTATTATTTAATAATAATGAAGTTTTAAGATGTTGTATTGATGTTAATTCCCAGTTCAAAAATAACTTTCTGTTCAAGAGTAATAAAAGATATTATTTCTACTCAAGTGTGTCCTGTAATTTGCAATGTGTGAATGATATGAAGTTAAGTTTACTAGAGTATTGCATGCAAGTCCAGTTATTGTCACTTAGACAAACTATGTCCAAGTTAGCACTACTCGGATATACATGGTTAACCAAGTTGATTAAACTAGTATATGCATAGTATACTGTATAAGAAATGAAAGTGTAAAATAAAATGGTATATCCTATTTAGTTTAACTAGTGTACCTTGAGTTCACAATACTTATATGCTGACAGTATAGTTCAATTATGTAGACAAGTGTTCCTGAACAAGATATTTCTTGGGCATCCGGTTTCCTGGTTTCTACCAAGTAAACTTTACTTATTACAATTTACAGTGCAATTGCTGAAAGAAAGCCATTTAATCATGTGGAAATACTTTCCATGATTTTTTTTACGTTCATTCAAAGAGTAATTTGTTTGAGTGTATGGTACTAATGATTAGTTCATGTACTGTAAAATACATCATGTGGTTGGATAGACATTGTAGTAGCAAATTCCAGAGGTCCTTTTGTCTCAATTGACACAGTGGCTCGTTCGGTGATGTCGGGGGAACATTCTACTGTAGGTTAAGATGTGGCAGGTCCAACTATTAATTATAAATGCGTTAAATAATAAATGTGTTAGATAACTTTAGCGAACCAAAGCCATGGTCATATTTTTAACAATACTACCAAAATAAGAGAGTGCTAATCCAGCAGTGCAAGAGCATGACTGACAATGAAAAACACGTAGAGGAAAATCTGAAGCAAAGTTTATTCAAAAGCATTTGATACAAAAGAGTAGCTTTAGTCTAATGACACCATAATGAGCTGACTATTCAAATGGACCAATCACACAGCGCTCTCCTCCTGCGCCGGTGATGTCACTTCATGTTCCTCAGACAGCTCCGACCTGAGAGGAGGAAGAGGAGAGGGTCAGAGGAGGAAGAAGTGCGGGTCAGAGGGATCAGAATATCAAGAGGAGAGGGTCATAAGGAGCAGAAGATGGAGAGGAGACAGTCAGAGGGAGCAGAGGAGGAAGAGGGGACTTAGAGGGAGCAGAAGATGAAGAGGAGAGGGCCAGAGGGAGCAGAAAATGAAGAGGAGAGGGAGAAGAGGAGGAAGAGGAGAGGGTCAGAGGGAGCAGAAGATGAAGAGGAGAGGATCAGATGGAGCAGACGAATCAAAGGATGAGGAGGAGAGAGAGCAGAGGAAGAGGAAAGGGTCAAATGAAGCAGAGGATGAAGAGGCGGGGGAGCAGAGGAGGAAGAGGACAGGGTCACAGGGAGCAGAGGAGGAAGGGGAGAGGGTCAGATGGATCAGGGGATGAAGAGGAGGAAGAGGAGCGGGTCAGACAGACTCTCTCCTCAGGGATGAGGACGAGAAGGAGTAGATGTAGATGTAGACTTCCTGATCACTCTGTGCTTTATTTGCGTTTTCAGACAGAGGAAACACGCCCAGGAAACTGGAACGGTTTTGTATTGCAGAATAAAAGACCATTAAGAAAGCTGCATAGACATTTTCTTGATTCTGAGGCCTGTAATACAACTCTTAATAATATTACAGAGCAATTAGAAAGCAGCGAGAAAACGCAGGGAAATTTGAACTATTGCTATGACTGCTTCTGTACACTATTGGATAAAGAAATTAGTAAATATAGACCAAATATAAAAATGCACTAAAGAAAACACAAAATCAAGCAGCCGTATTGGAATGATGAATTACAGTCTAGGTGGTTGAGTCTTCGTTTGGCTGAGAAAAGCTTTTTGAAATGTAAAGATCAGATTTTAAGGAGAGAGTTAAACAATACCTTTAAAAGCTGCCAAATGAATTTTGATAAAAAACTCAGATTTTATAAAAGACGTTATAAGAGAGGGAAGGCCCTTCAGTTGGAACACTTGCAAAGCAGTAATTCACAACAGTTCTGGAGAGAAATCAATAAGCTTGGACCAAAAAGAAAAAAGACAATTCCATTTGAAATAGTCAGTGAAAGTGGGGAATCTTTATTTCAAACTGATCAGGTTTTAAACCGGTGGGAAACAGATTACAGAAACCTGTTTGCTTGTACAGTAATAGTTACCACCAGTTTGATGGCCAGTTTCTAACTGAAATGTGTAGTGCAAAAATACTACTTGAGGAAAATCTTTATCCTTTTTGCTGTAATGATTTGTTAAATGGAGATATTACTTTGGAGGAGGTGAAGAAAGTCATTGAAAAGATTAAACCACATAAAGCTGTGGGACTGGATGGATTGTCTAATGAGGTTCTCAGAAATCCTAGGTTGTTGAATCCTCTGTACAGGTTGTTTAAACATTGCTTTCAGAGTGGTATTATTCCATCAGGATGGTACAAATCTATTATAGAGCCTATTCCCAAGTCCTCGCAAGCTGATCCTACAGTCCCTCTCAATTATAGAGGCATACGTTTGTTAAGTACAGTTTACAAGGTGTTCTCTGCTATCCTGAATAACCGGCTCTGTGAATGTATAGAAATGAATCAAATACTGGTGGATGAGCAGCATGGATTCAGGAAAGGCAGGGCATACATAGATCACATCTATGTACTGTCCTCTGTAGTTCGAGCACGAATGCAAGAAGGCAAATGTACCTTTGTATGTTTTGTTGATTTCAAAAAAGCTTTTGATTGGATAAACAGAGACCTTTTGGAATATAAGCTCGTTAAGTATGGTATTTATGGTGATTTCTTTAAATCCATTAAAGCTCTGTATAAGCAACCAGCTGCCTGGGTGCAGGTGAACGATATGAGGACGGATTGGTTTTCTTCTCCATTTGGTGTGAAACAAGGAGATATTCTCTCTCCCACTCTATTTGCAATTCACGTTAATGATTTGGCCCAAGAAGTCAAGAGAGCTAACCTGGGAATAGACATTGAGTATTTGAATCTCAGCATTTTGTTGTACACTGACGATATTGTTTTGGTTGCAGAAAATGAAATTAATTTGCAAAAAATGTTAGATATCTTGAATGATTGGTGTACTAAATGGAGACTTGATATTAATTGTGATGACTCAAATAGTTAACTTTAGAAGGCCTAATGTTTGTCAAAGTGAGTATGAATTTTATTTTGGTCAAACATTGTTGATGTATTCTGCAACTTATAAGTATCTTGGTTTTGTTTTTCATGAGAATATGATTTTTTCTGATGGTAGAAGAGTACCAGCAGATTCTGCTGGGAGGGCTCTGGGTGCAGTTATCAGTAAGATGAAATGTCCTGATTTGAGTTTCACTATTTTCACTCAGCTTTGACTCAATGGTAGCTCCTGTTTTGCTCTATGCTGCAGGAGTATGGGGTTTTCAGGATGCTGCAGAGAGCAACTCTGTTCAAAGCAGAGCTATGAGGTATTTCCTTGGAGTCCATAAGTTCACTCCCAAGGCAGCCATAGAGGGAAACATGGGCTGGGAACCCTGTGTGGTGAAACAGTGGGCTGAAATGTTAAGACTTTGGAACCGTCTGGTTCAATTACCGGAGGAGAGACTCACTAGGAAAGTCATTATTTGGGACAAAACTCATAAATGTCCTTGGTCTCAGGAGGTCCTTCAAATATTTACAAAAATAAATTCACAATCATTGTTTTGGAATAATTTACAGTGTAAAATAACAAACATACAGGCAGATACTATTTGATCATTACAAAGAGCAGAGAACAATTGAATTGCTAAGAAAACCGAAATTGAGAACTTACATTCAGATTAAAGAATGTTTTTCAACAGGGATTTATGTGAAATGTAATTTGAAAAGAGGACAGAGGTCTCTGTGTGCTCAGCTCAGAGCAGGAGTGCTGCCTCTAGAGGTGGAGGTGGGTCGTTACAGAGGGGTACCTGAAGAGAATAGACTTTGTAATGTTTGTGATCTATGTTTGGTGGAGGATGAATTTCACTTTATGTTCTATTGTCCATTGTATAATGATTTAAGAACAGCTTTGTTTGAAAGAGTCGAATGCAATAATCCTGATCTATTTTGGTTGGCAGAAGGTGATATGTTGAGTTGGTTATTTAGAAATTAAATTTTTTGCTTGGCAAGATATGTGGAGAAAGCCTGGACAATGAGATTGAAAGCTTTGTAACCAGATTCTTGATTATTCTGTGAAATGTATATTGTATATTGAACATATTGTTTAAATGATCGTCTTCTAAATTATGTTTATAGTGTCTTATAAGCCCATGTGGGCTGGGCACATATGTGCATGACACTTAAATAAAATATTCATTCATTCATTCATTCATTCAGTAGAGAAAGAAAAGGAGAGAAAGAAGAGGAGGGTCAGACGGAGCAGAGGATGAAGAGAAGAGGGTGAGACTGAGCAGAAGATGAAGAGGACAGGGAGCAGAGGATGAAGAGGAGAGGGAGCAGAGGAGGAAGAGGAGAGGTTCAGATGGAGCAGAGGATGAAGAGAAGAGGGTCAGACTGAGCAGAAGATGAAGAGGACAGGGTCAGAGGGAGCAGAGGATCATGAGGAGAGGGTGAGATGGAGCAGAGGAGGAAAAGCAGAGGGTCAGACGGAGCAGAGGATGAAGAAGAGAGGGAGCAGAGGAAGAAGAGGAGAGGGTCATAGGGAGCAGAGGAGGAAGAGGGTCAGAGGAAGCAGAGGATGTCTCACTTGTCCTTGTCCTCTGCGTCCAGCGCAGCGTCTCTTCTCGTTTCCACGGTGACCTGACAGGAATCGGCGATGTTATCGAAGGGGGCGGGTCCTGGGCTCTGTGGTTCCTCCACTGACAGGTGCACGGTCACCGGGTGGGTCCTGGGGGCGGGCACTGGTGCCGACGGCAGGGTTTGAGCGGAACTGTTCTGTCAGAGCGGTGTATTTCTAAGAGTGAGACCACATGCGTTAACAACATCAACATCCAGCTATTCGTCAGCGGAAAAATGCAAATATTAGGAGCTGTAAACCATACACCACGTTCCAAATTATTATGCAAATTGTATTTCAGTGTCATAGAGGTAATGAAATATAAATACATTTTTAAAAAGTCAATGAAACTCATGGATGGTATTGTGTCTCTTTGAATCACTGACATCAGTCTCAGATGCCTGTGATGATTAGTTGTCAGGTAAATCCAGTTAAAGCAAAAACTACTGAAAAAGGATGTTCCACATTATTAAGCAGACCACCATTTTCAAGCAAAATAGGAAAGAAAAAGGATCTCTCTACTGATGAAAAGCGTGAAATAGTCGAATGCCTTGGACTAGGTAAAAACCTTCGATATTTCATGAAAGATGAAGCGCGATCATCGTACTGTTAAGAGATTTGTGGCTGATTCAGAGCACACATGGGTTTGTGCAGATAAAGGCACAATGAGGGCGGTTTCGACCAAACAAATACATCAGATTAAGAGAACGGCTGCTACAAAGCAGCAAACAGGTATTTGAAGCTGCTGGTGCCTCTGGAGCAATGGCCGCTAGCTGCTCTGCTTTATGACCGCAACACTGGAGGCCGCCATTGCTGTAGTACCTCCATATCATCGCTAGGCCCCCATTGAAAAGCATTGGACTTTAGACACGTTAAAAACAACTTTAACGCCTGGTTTCAATGTTTTTAACACTTTCTATGGCTATATATTCCTCCTGAGATAACGCTGGGTTAGTCACAAAAAAAGAAACCAGGCTGGAAACCTGGCAGATTTTTTTTTTTTATCTTCTACTTAACGGAGGTCGGACTGTTAGCATTGGAGCTGCGCGAGCTACACGTGGCCAGGGCCTTTCTGAGTGGAGTTTGCATGTTCTCCCCGTGTCTGCGTAGGTTTCCTCCGGGTACTCCGGTTTACCCTACCACTAAGAACATGTACAATAGGCCAGGATGAATGAGAGTGTGTTTGAGAGTGTGAATGGGGGACGACGGATGGAAATTAGCCCAAGGCTACAATCCGGTGTGGCTTGTTCATTAACTTGCACTGTCCCTACCAAATAAACCAAATAAACATAAACAAACACGTCACGCAAGGGCCGAGTCTACAGTGAAAATCCCGCCCTTATGCCCTTATTAGGAACATGCTTCGTCAGAGCTGGGGAGGAGGAGTCTGTAAATCCGCCATGAATTCCCCCTCGAACGTGGTCATTATGGTAAACGGGGAGGAGTGAGGAGGAGTTGTCTATTCTTTTTAACGGTCTATGCTCTGGAGTCTCCCGAACATCAAGGTGTAGGACCCTCCAGAGGCTGCAGTTGTGCATAAACCTTCTATCCAGCCTCCCCTAAACTGTTAAATGAATGCTGATGAGCAGAAACGGCTGCAGTGGGCCCAGAATTACATGAAGACTCATTTTCAAACAGTCTTGTTCACTGATAAGTGCTGTGTAACCCTGGATGGTCAGATGCATGGAATAGTGGATGCTTGGTGAATGGCCACCATGTCCCAACAAGGCTGTGACGTCAGCAAGGAGGGGGCGGAGTCATGTTTGGGCCAGAATCATAAGGAGAGAGCTGGTCGGCCCCTTTAGGCTCCCTGAAGGTGTGAAAATGACCTCTGAAAAATATGTGGAGTTTCTGACTGACCACTTTCTTCTATGGTACAAAAAGAAGAGCCGTGCTTTCCCTAACAAAATCATCTTCATGCATGACAACGCACCATGTCATACTGTAAAGACTACCTCTGCATCATTGGCTGCTATGGGCAGGAGAGAAACTCATGATGTGGACCCCATCCTCCCCTGACCTCAACCCTATTGAGAATCTTTGGAGCCTCAAGCAACACATCTATGAGGGTGGGAGGCAGTTCACATCCAAACAGCAGCTCTGGGAGGCTATTCTGACATCCTCTGCTTCCTCTGACCCTCTCATACAAAATATCATTAACATAATAATTTGGAACTCGGTGTATAAGATGTAGTGAAATGTATATGTTTGTGAAAGCTCTCATTCGTCCAGGAATGCTTGAATTGCCCTTGGACTGCAGGTGGATGAGAAGCTGGACTGGTCTCTGAACTCGGATCAGCTCTACAAGAGAATACAGAGCAGGCTCTACTTCCTGAGGAAAATTGCTTCTTATAAGATCTAGGTCATTCTTTTTTTTGACACGTCACATCCGGTGAGTACATTCTGTGTTGAAACGCTCGTTGTGGGCAAGCCAAGCTTTTAGCTCTCTCTGTGTTACTATTGTTAATCCACGTATTAAACGTAGCTTTAGAGTCCACTCTAGCTTATTGTAGATCTAATTTGTCCCATTATCTCCACGGAGACTTTTTTCCTCCGCTTGAACCAACACTTCTGCGTGGATTAAATCCCTTCTCTCTCTTCTCCGTAGCGCGTTAGCTCTCTGGCTAGCTTAGCCATGGCTACCCCGTCTACTTCTGCCTCTTTCGCGCTGTCCTGCTCAGTTTGCCGTATGTCGAGTCAGAACCCTGCCTCCTTCACAGATGATAGGAGTAGTTGCGTTAAGTGTAGTGTAGTGGTAGCTTTGGAGGCCAGGGTGTCCGAGTTAGAGGAGCGGCTGTCCGGAGATGTAGTGAAGGCTAGTGTTAGCTACAGTCAGATAGTGGCAGGGACCGCAGTCCGCTCCAACAGCGCTAGAGAGGTTAGTCAGGCTGAGGCTAGCCCCGCAGCGGGTCTCGTGCAGCCGGGACAAGACCAGGACGGATTTGTGATTGTTCGGGGAGGGGGAAGTGCTAAGCGCACACCCGTAGCGCACCAAACTCTTCACGTCCAGAACAGGTTTTCTCCCCTCAGCGCCACACCGGCTGAACCTGATACTCTGGTGATTGGAAGCTCCATAGTTAGGGACGTGAAGATCCCAGCAGCTTTGGTTAGGTGTTATCCGGGGGCCAGAGTTGGTGACATCGAAGGTAACCTTAGGCGCTTAAAGCAGGGAGGGAGGCGGTTCCGTCGGATCGTGATCCACGCGGGTGGTAACGATGTCCGGCGGAGACAGTCAGAGGTTCTCAAATTGCAAGTAGGCGCGGTGTGTGAATTGGCTAAAACGATGTCAGATACCGTAATATACTCTGGTCCTCTGCCCAATTTGGTCAATGATGAAATGTATAGCAGACATTTATCATTTAACTGCTGGTTGTCTAGATGGTGCAAGCAAAATGACGTTGGATATGTCAATAATTGGAGCGCCTTTTGGGGAAAGCCCAAGCTCATGCGCAGGGATGGCATACATCCAAATTTGGATGGTGCATCCCTTTTATCTACAAATATGGCCGATAGCCTTAGTCGCGGCCCAAATTGACGGTCCAGATATGAGCCCCGGGCGCAGAGCAGTCGTGTAGAACACTCCTCTGTAACCACCGACCCTGCTCCCGGATTGTCACAAATCAAGTGTGTAGATTCTCCAGAACAAATAAAGACTGTGTCTGTCCCCCGTAAACCAAAAACTAAAATATCAAAAGCTCACATAATAAACGCTGGTGTGCGACCAAATAACTTAACACAAATACCAGAACAAATAAAGACCGTGTCAGTCCCCCGTATACCAAGCACTAAAACATTAAAAGCTCACATAACAAACGCTGGCGTGCGACCAAATAACTTAATACAAATACCCAAGAGTAAACTTAACATTAAACAAAACAATAAACAAAGTGCTAAGCACATAACGTGTGGGTTGTTGAATATTAGATCAATCTCATCAAAATCCTTTTTAGTAAATGACTTAATTTGCGATAACAACTTTGACCTTCTCGCCCTAACTGAAACATGGCTTCAGCAGGATGACTATGTTAGGCTTAATGAATCTACCCCTCCCAGTTATGTTAATTTTCAGGCTGCTAGAACCACAGGCCGAGGTGGTGGGGTTGCAGTGATATCACACTCTAATCTTGTTCTAAATCCCAAAAATAACCTAAAGTTTAATTCGTTTGAAAGTCTAACACTGTCTCTTACCTGTCCCAAATGGAAAAATCAAAAAGCTTTACTACTTGCTATTATTTATCGACCTCCTGGACCCTATTCAAACTTCTTAGCAGAGTTCTCTGAGTTTTTAGCTAGTATAGTGTTGGATTGGAATAAAATTATAATAGTAGGTGATTTTAACATTCATGTTGATAATAATAGTGATTGTCTGAGCAAGGCATTTAGTGCCCTACTAGATGGGGTTGGCTTTACACAAAATGTGAATCAACCTACTCACTCTCATAAACACACTCTTGATCTGGTTTTAACATATGGGATTGAAATTAGCGACCTAAACGTTCTCCCTCAGAATCCCGCGCTTTCTGACCATTTTCTAATTACATTCAAGTTCCTAATCGAAGATTATACTAATCCACAGGATAAAATTCAATTAAAACGTACACTATCTGAAAAAGCTGTGTTAAAATTTAAAGAAATGATCCAGCCAGTCTTTAATATCATGTCTATAGAGAATAGCTCGCTTATTGATTTAAATGAAAGTGATCAGTTTGTCGACAGCGTTATGCGCACACTAAAAACAGCCCTTGATGTTGCGGCCCCACTGAAACAGAAAGTTGTTCGGCCTAGGTGCGTCACTCCCTGGTATAATGCAGAAACACGCGCGCTTAAGCAAAAGACTCGCAAATTAGAACGGTTATGGCGCAAGTCTAGCACTGAGCAATCTCTTAGATCTTGGAGAAATAGCCTACTCGCCTATAAGCAAGCCATGAGGAAAGCAAAAACTAATTACTACTCTTCATTAATTGAAGTAAATAAAAATAACCCTAGGTTTCTTTTTAACACGGTAGCCCGGCTAACAAACAGTCACAGTGCAGTAGTGCCTTCCATTCCTGATACCCTTAGCTGCGATGACTTCCTTAAATTCTTTAATGATAAAATCACAACCATTAGAAATAAAATAAATAATAAGCTTCCCTTATCTTATTCTAATCTAAATCCAGCTGTAGAATCGTTGTCTCCTTCTGAAGTCTTAGACAGGTTCATAACTGTAGATGAGGCTGAGGTATTATCAATCATTATGTCTTCAAAACCGTCAACTTGTCTTCTAGATCCAATCCCAATTAAACTCCTCAAAGAAATTACTCCTGAAATCTCAGATACCATATTGAAAATAATTAACTCGTCTTTAGAAAATGGGTATGTGCCAAAGTCCTTTAAATATGCTGTTATCAAACCACTTTTGAAAAAACCCAATCTCGATCCTGATATTTTAGCAAACTATAGGCCCATATCTAATTTGCCTTTCATTTCTAAAGTCCTTGAAAAAGTAGTGGCTATGCAGCTTTGCAGCCACCTACAGGACAATAGTTTATTTGAAAAATTTCAGTCAGGATACAGAACTTATCATAGCACAGAGACCGCCTTAGTCAAAGTTACCAACGACCTGTTATTAGCAGCTGACGCCGGATTAGCTTCAATCCTAGTTCTGTTAGACCTTAGTGCCGCCTTTGACACAATCGACCACAATATTCTCCTGCAGAGGTTAGAAACTGACGTAGGCATTAGGGGAACAGCCCTCTCTTGGTTTAAATCTTACTTATCTGATAGGCACCAATTTGTTAATGTAAACCAACAGTCCTCACCGTGTTCCAAAGTGTGCTGTGGGGTGCCACAGGGCTCAGTTCTCGGGCCAATTTTATTTATATTATACATGCTTCCATTAGGTAACATAATCCGAAATCACAATATAAATTTCCACTGCTACGCGGACGACACACAGCTGTACTTATCAATGAAACCAGGTCAGACAGATAAATTAGATACGCTTAGTTCCTGCGTAAAAGCCATTAACACCTGGATGACTGTAAATTACCTCCTCCTTAACCCTGATAAAACCGAGGTTATTATATTAGGTCCTCAAAAACTGAGAGAGTCTCTATCTCAGCAGATCATCTCCCTGGATAATGTTAGCGTATCAACGAGCTCTACAGTAAAAAACCTTGGAGTTCTGTTTGACCAAGACCTCTCTTTTAAAACACATATAAACCAGGCTTGTAAAATTGCGTTCTTTCACCTGCGCAACATTGCTAAAATACGAAATATCCTACCTAAGAGTGATGCAGAAAAACTTATCCATGCCTTTGTTTCATCAAGGCTGGACTACTGTAACTCCCTGCTAGCAGCGTGTCCTAAAAGTTCCCTAAAAAGTTTTCAATTAGTTCAAAATGCAGCTGCAAGATTGTTAACGCGTACAAAAAGAAGAGAACACATTACACCTGTGCTAAAGTCTCTCCATTGGCTTCCTGTAGAATTTAGAATCAAATTTAAAATCCTGCTCCTCACATTTAAAGCCATAAAAGGTATGGCTCCGCTTTATCTCCAAGACGCTATCGTTCCATATCAGCCAACCAGAGCACTCCGCTCTCAAAACTCAGGGCTACTAGTGATTCCTCGGGTCTCCAAAATCACTGTAGGAGGAAGAGCCTTTAGCTACCAAGCTCCGGTTTTATGGAATAAACTTCCAGCTCACGTTAAAGAAGCAGACACAGTCCCTACATTTAAGACTAGGCTCAAAACGTACCTCTTTGAATTAGCTTATGATCAGGTCAGTTAGGTAAAGCACTAACCCTCAGCCTGAAGTACAGCTGCCCTAGGAGAAACACTGCTGTGGGAAGTACGGTACAATGAGCGCTATCCTCTTCTTCTTCTTCTTACTGCAAACTTGTCTTATTATGATACAATACTTATCTTATCTGTAGTCTGTTCATTACTATTCACATGGTGTCTCCTGTCCCACTCCCCCTTGGGAGTGTCTGTCTAGATCGAATGGAGGAACCCGGCTGAACGGAGGAACCCGGCTGAACGGAGGAACCCTGCCTACTGGATTGACAACGGAGACGGGATGGTCTCGATCCTGGCCCTTCTGCTGAGGGGATCCCATCGGCCTGGGTCTCTATAGCCTGTCTGTCCATGGGAGTGGATCTTTCCAGCCTGTGGTTCTCCCCGAGGTTTCTCGTTTCTCCCACCGGGTTTTTGAGTTTTTCCTTGCCGTGCTGGAGAGTCTAAGGACAGGGGACACCCGCGCCGCTCGCGCCACTGCTGACGCTCATTTGGACATTATGTTTGCCTGGATACTTGATTTAAATGTTGTAATCTGTAAAGCACTTTGTGATGCCTTCGGTATGAAAAGCGCTTTATAAATAAAGTTTGATTGATTGATTGATTCTGTGTGTTTTCACCCACAGCCTCCCAGGTGGCTCTCTTGGATTTGGATGACATTTTTTTCTTGAGTTCCTCCACGTGTGTAATGAACTCATGTGAAGTGATTTGCTCTAACTCCCAATTGTTTATTTTTTTAAACAATTTACAAAACAGGGTGTTGTAACCACCGTTTCTGCTCACGGGTGCGTGTTGCATTTGTGAAATGTCAAATTTGGTCTGTGCCATATCTAATGACAATATTTCCAGGAACAATCATCAAAAATGTTAAATTGTAAACCTTTGGATTTATAGGCTGCTAAAAATGGCAATTTTTGAATTTCTGATTTTTTTTTCCCCAAACAATGTCAGGGGCTCTAGAAAAGACGTGTTTTGAGTGATCATCTTCATATTCTAGGTTTTAGTTTATTAGGATACAACCTTGCTGCAGTAGAAGCAGGATGTCATTCAGATAAAGGGTCTTTGAGTTATAGCTTCACAAAGATGGGTCCTACTCAGAAAAGCTCAAAAATGGCCCATAGTCTATGCAGGATTTGACCACGTATAGTCAACTACTGAGGCACTTCAAAATGTTTTCCCACACTCTTAAAACAGATGCGTTAAATTTTAACACAATTTCTGTGTTAAGGCTCATTTAACACATGTTGTGTTAATATTAACACATGTGTTAATATTGTGTTGGTGTTGAAATTTCTGTGTAAAAATGAAATTACACAAAATAACACATCTCGTGTTAAATTATTATCCAATCACGTTGCATGTTTACAATAACACACTGCATGTGTTAAACTGTTGTCCAATCACGCACTGCTTGAATCTTCAGCTCGA
Organism: Neogobius melanostomus; assembly: GCA_007210695.1. NCBI lineage: Eukaryota > Metazoa > Chordata > Actinopteri > Gobiiformes > Gobiidae > Neogobius > Neogobius melanostomus. The sequence continues at coordinate 16,677 of VHKM01000954.1, read as the reverse complement.
GCTGACATTTTCCCTGACCTGGAGCAGAAAGGAGCGCCAAGTCAACACTTACAAGGTAAGCGAGCATTACTTGTTCATATTTCACATTTTCCGAAAACTGTTTTCTTTATGTCGTCAGTTTGCCATTCGCGGTAGAAGTTGTTTCTTTGGTAAAAGCAAGTCAACCGTAACGTATGCTAGCTAGCTTCCTCCGGATACAGTGACTGAGCCTGGCTGCTATAAACCAAACGCAGAGTCTGTGAGATAAAACTTAGGCCGCATTGAACGTTATTATCTTCGCCTCCGCGGGGCTGAAGCGAGACCGCAGACATGTGTGCAGGTGCGGGGCAGCAGCCTCCTCTGTCACCGCCTCACACGCCTCCGCCCCGGGCTGACTGCGCTCTCCTTCTGCCCCCGCTCCTGGCCGAAGCGCGGACAACAGTCTGAGCAGATTAAGATAGGAGCTCTTGGCACTTATTATGAAGGCACATTGGAGATTATAGAATTTACATTAATATTAAATCAACACTGCCACAAAACTCTGGTAAAATCATTATCTAAAGATTAATAATAATAATAATAATGCCTTACACTTGTATTGCGCTTTACAAGCCCGTATTACCAAGTTTCTCAAAGCGCTACACTGTCGTCATTATTCATTCACTCCATACTTGGTGGTGGTAAGCTACTGTTGTAGCCACAGCTGCCCTGGGGTAGACTGACGGAAGCGAGGCAACCAGTCTGCGCCATCGGCCCCTCCGACCACCACCAACCCGCCACTCACTCATTACATTCGCTAGGCTTCCTGGTGTTACCAAACGGTCTCCCATCCAAGTACCGACCAGGCCCTTCCCTGCTTAGCTTCCAAGATCTGACGGGATTGGGCAGAGCAAAGGCGGTATGACACACGCAGTCAGTGTGTTGAAATATTTAACACAAAAAATGTGTTAAATATCTCAACACACTGACTGTGTTAAAAACAACACATGTTATGCAGTCCTTAACTAGACACAGGGATGTGCATTTTTTTTTAACACATTTTGTGTTGTTTTCAACACATCTGTTTTAAGAGTGCAGATAGAAGCCATATCAGTATGTAACCAGAAAATGTTTTATCTATCTCAAATGACTTAAAGGACCTGTATCATGCTATTTTAGCCATTCCAAAGTAAAGTACAGGCATTTATATTTTATTTATTTATTTATTTATTTAACAGGGACAGTGTACATTAATCAACATTTCTGTAAATGCACCGGAATTAGCCAAAAGGCTATTTTTCATCCGTAGTCCCTGGACAGATGTAAATAGTCTCCCTAAGACAATAAAACATTTCGGTCAGTGCAATAAAATACAAAGTAGGACACAGTCACTACACTATACAGGTTAAATACAAATACAAAACAGCGCAAACAATAAAAGAGTCATATGATACAGACGGGTTAATGACTGCAAGACTGTTGAGTAATGAACCAGTTCTTTAAATGTTTTTTAAACAGTATGTAGGTGGACAGATCTCTTATGTTAGCTGGGATGGAGTTCCAGTCTTTGGCTGCAGTTACAGAAAAGGTGTTTTGACTAAAGGCACTTTTCCTAAATGGGACTATGCAGTCTCCTCGAGCTGCTCCTCTGGTCACCCGCTGTAAAGATGTGGGGTTTCTGATGCTGACAAACTGACTGAGTGGGGGAGATGATTGGTTGTGGATTATTTTATGTATGAGGCACAGTGTTGAGTGTAACGAGTTACAAAGAAACGCGTTACACTAACGAAACTACTTTCTCAGGGAAAAAAGTAGAGTAACGCGTTAGCTACCGTCAATTTAGTAACGTAATGCCGTTTATTTTTCAATCCGCCGCAACGTTACTTTTTGTTACTATGGGCAGATGTCACCGTGACAGTCATCTGCTGGGCGCTTGCGCACACGACTCGCCGCATGAGAGACAGTCAGACGCTGGCCGCAGGTGGTGGCGGCAAAAAGACGACGAGCGACAATGGCAAGCGAAAATCAGCCAACAACGAGGCTAACATTTGAGGGATGGAGGTTGCCAAAATGTAAGGTCCGATGGATAGGGGCAGCGGAGCGGAGAGAAGGGGCGCGTGCGCTGCTCATCGCGGAGCATCGCACTTTACCCCAAGAGCCAGCTGAGAATAAAAAAAAGAGAAGTTGCCGCTCACAGCAGCGCTATTGAGACTGACTTTTTTTCTTTTGGTGAGGAGGAAGTACCTCAGCGTAGACGCTGAGGTACTGGAATATATGAGATCAGGCTCAGAGTTGGAGATCCTAAACCAATTCCCCCGAGTGAGAGCGGTGTTTATGAAGTACAACACTGCAACACCGTCCAGTGCACCGGTGGAAAGGCTGTTCAGCCTGGGAGGTATCGTTTTTACCCCAAGAAGAAACAGACTCTCAGACAGGGGGGTGATTTACATTACAGTTTGTTGCATTTTTGATAATAAAGAGCACGAAAGAAATATCTGTTATGTCCTTAATAGTAGAACTTCCATAACACATTTAGGAACAAAGTCGAGCAACATAAAAGTAACACAAAAGTAACGTAAAAGTAACGAGTAACGTAATAAGTTACTTTCTTTAGAGAGTAACTAAGTAAAGTAACAGGTTACTTTTTAAAAGAAGTAACGAGTAATGAGAAAAGTTACTTTTTAAAAGTAACTTTCCCAACACTGATGAGGCAGAGGTTTGAATACTTAATGAGATTTTCCCAGCTTAAAAGTTTGTGCTTTTGAAGGATGTTGCAGTGATGATACCTCATTGGTTTTTTGTCCAGAATTTTTATTGTCCGTTTGTAAAGTGACTCTATGGGCTTTAGTGTTGTTTTGTTTGCTTGAGACCAAGTTGTTAAACAGTAGGTTATGTGCGATAGGACCATGGCATTCATGAACATTTTTGCTGCTTGCAGAGAGAGTTGTGACCTGATGAACCGGAAGTTGGAGATATTGAATTTGACTATTGCAGACTTTGTGAACTTGGGTTTTGAATGTTAGGTTTGAGTCTATTGTAATTCCAAGGTATTTGTATTCTGACACCACTTGCAATTTTTCACCTGCCATATAGATATCTGCTGTTGAATTTTTGATGTTGGACCTTGTAAAGAACATTGAGACAGTTTTATTGATATTGAGTTTTAAACAGGACTGATGTAACCATTATGTAACATATATGATACTAGTATCATATAAATGTACTCATAAAAGTATTTTTGGGGGGTAAGACAAGACGCTTCGATTCAGTTAACTCCGCCCCTCTCTCCGCTCATTCCACATTTGCAGTATTATAAATATAAATATCGCTGCAAAAAGTGAAGTTACTTCACATAATGCAGTTATAAGGAGTTGACATGTGCAACACAGTTTCATAAATGGCTAACACACACGCTAACACACACGCTAACACGCGTTTTGATTGACTCACCGCTCAGTCTGGCCTCCCCATCGGGTTATGGGATCGCGTTGGTTATAAAAGTTAATCCACTTTGATTCTGGCCAAGGTTCACCAAGCATCCATCAGGTTGGTTGATATAGTAGCTAGCTGAATCCCGGAAAGAAAGTCCAACTTCTGGCGAGTGCACTCTTCTTTAGGAAGGTTGAATAGTCCTGTTCCTTTCGTAGCCAAACGCGCATCCGTGACATTATCGTTGGGTAAGAAAAAAGAACAGGTGTGTCCAGAGTAGGTTAGAAAGAGCTCAGTCTTCAAAAACAAGACTTCTGCTCGGATCCATGGATCCTCCGGCCGGGGGTGCGTTTGATTAGCCTCATGGGACAGCACAGACGCGTCGGAGAGTTCCTTTTTTTATTTATTTTTTTATTTCTTTATTTCTCTCTTACAACAAAAATAATGAAAAAGCTGTTTTAAGAATTAAAATCAGGCCGTAAGGCATTACATTACAGACGTAGAGAACTTCCGTTCCTTTGTGACGACACAACTGAACAGCTCAGTCGTTTACCAGGAGAGGGCGGAGCAGGATTCAGGAGGATTACTGAGAACTGCGTGAATGAAGCCAAAAACCGCTCTGGGGGTGTTTTTGATAAGGAAATAGCATAACAACATGGCTAAAAGCTCCAAAAAGTCGATTATGCATGATATAGTTCCTTTAATGGTTAAAAAAGATTTTGAATGCTACTCGTTTTTTGCTAAAATGCCAAAGAGTGCATTTATCATAATAATAATAATAATTAAAGCCGCAAGCGGCATTTAGAGGCCCTCGAGGGTCTCGTTTGGCCGGTTGACGCCGGTGGCCGCACGCCGCCCCAATAACCGGGAGGCGCTGCCGCGCCCTACCTGCCACACTAGGTTGAGATTATAAAAGAGCAAAGGCAAGAAATGGCGCCTTCGGCGCCAGATCACTCGATTTTTCCCAAAATAGCCGACCTCCTGTTGGTTGCCTAGCAACCATGTAATGTACTTTTTTGTTCGGACAGTCATGACGCATGCTAGGGTGCATCAAACGCCCCAATGTCAACCAATTATTCTGTCCCCAGTTTAAAAACATTCCTTTGGTCATAAAAAGAATTTCTACCAATTTTTGTCTAATTCCAACATTGTTTAGGGGGTCCACCTCAATAAGCAAGATTTGCATTGGTTTATATGGGCATTCTATTGCAATATTCATGTAGTTGAATGTTATTTGCTGTTGACCTCTTTACTTATGTAATATTTTACAATGGTACTGAATTTGATAAAATAACTATTCTTTGCTTGTTTATTCAAGCTGTTTGTGAAGTCTGCAATCTTTGAAAGTGAGTTTTTGCAAAATATTTCAATTTGATCTAATTTTGTATTAAACCTTTTAATTTTTATTTTTATTGAACTTATTAGGTTATACTTTCATGTTGTCGCAATTCTAGAGCCTGTTTTACAAATGTTATATGCAAACTGTTATTAGTCATTACAGGGCTGTTAGATTTAGCACATGTTGACTGTTAACACATTGAGTGCCGCGCTGTTTTGGGGATTTAGCTATAGAGTGCCAATAATCCAGACCATTTTTTCATGACCACAGAATCAAATACAGGTCACGTAACTGCAGCCTGTGTGACAGTCCAGAAGCAGCTTGGACAAGTTCTCCTTTGGTCAGCCTGTCGTCACCATGTTGGTGAGATTATCCTGTCTCATGTTTTTGATGATCTGAAGATTGAGGCATCCAAGTCTCCAGAATGCTGTTTTTAGACTTTAGCTCCGCATTCAACACTATAATCCCACAGCAGCTAATACACAAACTGCTCCACCTGGGGATCAACACATCACTGTGCAACTGGCTGGCGGACTTTCTGACGGGGAGACCACAGGCTGTACGTGTTGGCGGAAATCCTCCAGAACCATCACACTGAACACGGGGGCTCCCCAAGGCTGTGTGCTGAGCCCCCTCTTGTTCACTCTGCTGACCCATGACTGCGCTCCAAAGTACGACTCAAACCTCTTCATCAAGTTTGCAGACGACACAACAGTGGTGGGTCTCATCAGCAACAGAGACGAGTCAAACTACAGAAGTGAGGTGAGCAGTCTGGCCATGTGGTGCACACAGAACAATCTCTCTCTAAATGTGGAGAAGACAAAAGAGATTGTTGTGGATTTTCGAAGAGCGCGGGTCCAGCATGCTCCTCTAATAATCAACGGTGCTGCAGTGGAGAGGGTGACCAGCACTAAGCTCCTGGGTGTGCATATCACAGTGAACCTCTCCTGGACCATGCACACTACATCACTGGTCAAGATGTAGTGTGCATCTTGACCAAAGTAGAGACAGTGTCTCTACTTTGTCCGCAAATTAAGAAGAGCCAGAGTCCCAGCCTCTGTTATGTGCAACTTCTACAGAGGGACTATAGAGAGCATCCTGACCAGCTCCATCACTGTGTGGCTCTTCTACAGAGGGACTATAGAGAGCATCCTGACCAGCTCCATCACTGTGTGGCACGGCGCCAGCACTGCCTCTTGCCGAAAGAGCCTCCAGCGCATCGTGAGAGCAGCGGAGATGATCTGTGGAGCCCCTCTCCCCTCTATTAAGGACATGTATTCCACCTGTCTCACCCGCAAAGCTGTCAGAATCACCAGGGACCCTACACACCCATCACACAGTCTCTTCAAGGTAATGCTTTCAGGTAGGAGACTGCGGAATCTACGGGCCAGGTCCAGTCGACTTAAGAACAGTTTCATACACAAGGCCATCGGGAAGCTGAACTCCCTGCCCACCCTCCCACCCCTCTTCCCCCACCCCCTGCTCCACAATCAAAAATGAGAGAAATCTAATTTCAAATCATTCACATGGTTTGACAAATAAATAAAAAAATCTTGAATCTTGAGACAGGTGTTAAGCTTAGCTCAGATTTCTTGGCATCAGCAAGGGGTGAAGGACATTACCAGAACGTGCTGCAAGTTGTTGAGAAGGACCGTAAAGAACAGCCCAACTTGCGAAAAGGCAAAGGACATAGCGACTAACTGAAGAATCTACCAAATAACTACCATTGACTTTAAAACATTGCTGAATGTAGAATAAATTTAACTACATTTAACTTTTTAAACATTGGATAAATAATTTAGAACAATGTTGAAAAGAACATATACTATCTGAATTCATTGCGTTGAAACTATTGTCTCCGATGAGTTGAAACATTTTAAAAGATGTAGCGAATGGTTAATGTTATATAATAAACACTTCTAACACCCGTTGTATAAATTTAGCATCATACTATTGAATATAATCAGATAAAAACTGAGAATTTACTATTGCAATATCTATATACAACTCTGCATGCAATATCATTTAACATAATGACATAAAATGAAATGGAAATATGCCAAATGGCGAATGTTCGATATTTTGACAAAATTCATTTGAATGGTGGACCACCTAAATGTACTTCAAACTTCACCAAACTTTGCCATACATTTTCTTTTTTATATATAAAAAAACTAGACAAGGGACAAAATGATCCATTGAAGTAAAAAAAAAAAAAGGGGTGTTTGATGCACCCTAACGCACGCGTGTACCAATTTTGGTTTGACTGCGCCAAAGTTGACACCAGGTCGTTGCCATGGCAACACGATGGGAAAAGAGGCATGGCCATGATTGACTTTTTTTATCGGGATCACGTGACGCACGTCTGTGCCAAATTTCTTTTGTCTACGACAAAGTTTGATCTTATTCTGCATTCAATTTTATTTGGTGCTCTGCAGGGGGCACTATCGTGCCCATTTTCAAATGTCCTAAATCACAACATCCGGGGTCGACAACTTGACCAACGATTCAAGTTACGCTCAAATCGGCTTCAGTTTGTGCGAGTTATGAGTCTTTAAACACGGCGGCGAGTGCTGAAAACGGACGCCGACTTCATGGCATTGCCATGACAACACCGTTATCCTATTAGAACGTTTTTAATAACTTTGATGTCCCACTTGTGTAGATGATCTGGAGCGAACGGGGAGTCACTGCGTTCAACGCCCTAGGAGGAGTTCGTTCAAATGGGAGAGCATGAAATGGCACCTTCGGCGCCAGATTACTAAATTTTTCCCAAAATGGCCGCCCTCCTGTTGGTTGCCTAGCAACCATGTAATGTACTTTTTTGTTCGGACTGTCATGACGCACGCGTATACCAATTTTGGTTTGGCTGCGCCAAAGTTGATATCGGGTCGTTGCCATGGCAACACGGTGGGAAAAGGGGCGTGGCCCCAATTACTTTTTTGTTCGGGGTCACGTGACGGATGTCTGTGCCAAATTTCGTTTGTCTACGACAAAGTTCACATTTTTTTCCTCATGAATTTTTATGTGGTGCTCTGCAGGGGGCGCTATCGCGCCCATTTTCAAATGTCCTATATCACAACATCCGGGGTCGAGGACTCGACCAACGATTCAAGTTTCGCTCAAATCGGCCACAGTTTGTGCGAGTTACGACTCTTTGAACGCGGTGGCAAGCGCTAAAAATGGATGCCGAATTCATGGCGTTGCCATGACAACACCGTTAATCCTATTAGAAAGTTTTTAATAACTTTTGATGTCCCACTTGTGTAGATGATCTGGAGCGAACGGGGAGTCGCTGCGTTCAACGCCCTAGGACGAGTTTGTTCAAATGCGAGGGCACGAAATGGCACCTTTGGCGCCAGATCGCTCTTCTGGCCAATATGGCCGCCCTCCTGATGGTTGCCTAGCAACCGCGTGATATGTTTTTTTGTTTGGCTTCACGTGACCAATCACTGTACCGAATTTTGTTCGTCTACGACGAAGTAAAGTTTTCGGGGATTTCGGGATTTTGGGGGTCTGGCCATAGGGCGCAATGTTAACGTGGTTTTTCCAAGGGGCGCTGACGCGCCATTTTTAGAATTTTTACATTTTGGAGATGTGAAGGGTTTTTTTTTCACCTAATTGAATTTTGGGCAAAAATCAGGACTTTTCATCAGTGGGAAGTTGCCGAAACTGGCTTTTTAGGGGGAGAAGAAAAAAATAATAATTAAAGCCGCAAGCGGCATTTAGAGGCCCTCGAGGGTCTCGTTTGGCCGGTTGACGCCGGTGGCCGCACGCCGCCCCAATAACCGGGAGGCGCTGCCGCGCCCTACCTGCCACACTAGGTCGAGATTATAAAAGAGCAAAGGCAAGATCACTCGATTTTTCCCAAAATAGCCGACCTCCTGTTGGTTGCCTAGCAACCATGTAATGTACTTTTTTGTTCGGACAGTCATGACGCACGCTAGGGTGCATCAAACGCCCCAATGTCAACCAATTATTCTGTCCCCAGTTTAAAAACATTCCTTTGGTCATAAAAAGAATTTCTACCAATTTTTGTCCAAGATTGTTTAGGGGGTCCACCTCAATAAGCAAGATTTGCATTGTTTTATATGGGCATTCTATTTCGATATTCATGTAGTTGAATGTTATTTGCTGTTGACCTCTTTACTTATGTAATATTTTACAATGGTACTGAATTTGATAAAATAACTATTCTTTGCTTGTTTATTCAAACTGTTTGTGAAGTCTGCAATCTTTGAAAGTGAGTTTTTACAAAATATTTCAATTTTATCTAATTTTGTATTAAACCTTTTAATTTTAATTTTTATTGAACTTATTATGTTATACTTTCATGTTGTCGCAATTCTAGAGCCTGTTTTTCAAATGTTATATGCAAACTGTTATTAGTCATTACAGGGCTGTTAGATTTAGCACATGTTGACTGTTAACACATTGAGTGCCGCGCTGTTTGGGGATTTAGCTGTAGAGTGCCAATAATCCAGACTATTTTTTCATGACCACAGAATCAAATACAGGTCACGTAACTGCAGCCTGTGTGACAGTCCAGAAGCAGCTTGGACAAGTTCTCCTTTGGTCAGCCTGTCGTCACCATGTTGGTGAGATTATCCTGTCTCATGTTTTTGATGATCTGAAGATTGAGGCATCCAAGTCTCCAGAATGCTGTTTTTAGACTTTAGCTCACCATTCAACACTATAATCCCACAGCAGCTAATACACAAACTGCTCCACCTGGGGATCAACACATCACTGTGCAACTGGCTGGCGGACTTTCTGACGGGGAGACCACAGGCTGTACGTGTTGGCGGAAATCCTCCAGAACCATCACACTGAACACGGGGCTCCCCAAGGCTGTGTGCTGAGCCCCCTCCTGTTCACTCTGCTGATCCATGACTGCGCTCCAAAGTACAACTCAAACCTCTTCATCAAGTTTGCAGACGACACAACAGTGGTGGGTCTCATCAGCAACAAAGACGAGTCAAAGTACAGGAGTGAGGTGAGCAGTCTAGCCATGTGGTGCACACAGAACAATCTCTCTCTAAATGTGGAGAAGGCAAAGAGATTGTTGTGGATTTTCGAAGAGCGCGGGTCCAGCATGCTCCTCTAATAATCAACGGTGCTGCAGTGGAGAGGTGACCAGCACTAAGCTCCTGGGTGTGCATATCACAGTGAACCTCTCCTGGACATGCACACTACATCACTGGTCAAGAAAGTAATCAGTGTCTCTACTTTTTCCGCAAGTTAAGAAGAGCCAGAGTCCCAGCCTCCGTTATGTGCAACTTCTACATAGGGACTATAGAGAGCATCCTGACCAGCTCCATCACTGGGTGGCACTTCTACAGAGGGACTATAGAGAGCATCCTGACCAGCTCCATCACTGTGTGGCACTTCTACAGAGGGACTATAGATGTTTTTTTTTGTTTGGCTTCACGTGACCAATCACTGTGCCGAATTGTGTTCGTCTACGACAAACTAAAATTTTCGGGGATTTCGGGATTTTGGGGGGTCTGGCCATAGGGCGCAATGTTAACGTGGTGTTTCCAGGGGGCGCTGACGCGCCATTTTTTCGAATTTTTACATTTTGGAGATGTGAAGTTTTTTTTTTTCACCTAATTGAATTTTGTGCAAAAATTCAGGACTTTCATCAGTGGGAAGTTGCCGAAACTGGCTCCCAGGGGAGAGGAACAATAATAAGAATTAAAGCCGCAAGCGGCATCGAACGGCCCTCGCGGGCCGTGCCTCTTTAGCTTCTACATTGCCGCGCCATGACCTACCGAGGGCGCTAATGTGGCCACACTACATTTTATTGCCCTGATGTGCCATAAATCTTTGTCAGTAAACATGCAAACTACATTTTTAGCCTCTCCATGTGAATAATGGCTCGAACCTGCAGAGGGCGCTAGCGCGCCCCAAAATCTTTTTTTTCTACAAGCATCATCAGACGGCCCTGACGGGCCATACTTCCATGACCACTGTCCACAAGCTCCATACAGAGGGCGCTAACGCGCTGTAATTGTGTATAATGTGAGATTTATGTGTCAGTCCCATTAGGATAACATGGGGGGCCCCGGGCATCACCATGGCAACACCGTACAAAATACGCTATGGGTTCTATTGGCTTTTTTGGACCGGGATGCCATCGGCTATTTTAGTACCGAATTTCATCCATTTCCAAGAAACTAATTTTTTCCGATAAGCATTTTTTCTTCTCCGCCTAGAGGGGGCGCTATTGTTGTGTCCGGGGGCGAAAGGTCAATAAAATGTATATTTCCGATTTTTAATCGAGTTCGTTTGTGCGAATGGGAGCATTTTGTTGTTTACGATAAGTGGCAAAATTCTTCGCAAAGATTGCGGCTTCGCCGCACACAAACCGTAAAACATAACCAAAAATTTGGATAACTTTTTGATGCCCCACATCTCGAGATGAGCTGGAGCGATTTGGAGCTCATTTGGTGAAACGCCCTAGAGGAGTTCGTTAAAATGCGACGTCAGCGAAAACGCTGACTCAGCATTTCCCAGACTTCCTGTCAAAATGGCGGACATCCGGTTTGTCAGGGGGCGTGGCCACAATAATATTTTTTGTTTGTTGTCACATGACGAATCTCTGTGCCAAATCCCGTCACTCTACGACAAAGTTGACGTTGGCCCCTCCTCCATAGGCGCAATGTATTTTCACTTTTGTAGGTGGCGCTGTCGCGCCATTTTTTTTTCCCCCATATGAAACACACATTTAAATTAATTTTTCACCGGATCTGAATTTTGGGCAAGTTTGGTGAGTTTTCAACTATGTTCAGGGGGTCAAATTTCTGCTCAAAGAGCAGAAGAAAGAAAGAAGAAAGAAAGAAGAAAGAAAGAAGAATTAAAGCCGCAAGCGGCATCGAACGGCCCTCGCGGGCCGTGCCTCCTTTAGCGCCTCATTGTTGCGCCATAACCCTACCGGAGAGCGTAGCGCGGCCACACTGCATTTTATTGCCCTGATGTGCCATAAATCTTTCTCAGTAAACATCCAAACTACATTTTTAGCCTCTCCATGTGAATAATGGCTCAACCTGCAGAGGGCGCTAGCGCGCCCACAATCTTTTTTATTTCACAAGCAGCATCAGACGGCCCTAACGGGCCGTACTTCCATGACCAGTGTCCAGAAGCCTCCTTACAGAGGCGCTAACGCGCTGTAATTGTGTAAATGTGAGATTTATGTGTCAGTCCCATTAGATTAACATGGGGGGCCCCGGGCATCACCATGGCAACACCGTACAAAATACGGTATGGGTCCTATTGGCTTTTTTAATCGGGATGCCATCAGCTATGTTTGTACCGAATTTCATCCATTTCCGAGAAACACATTTTTTTCTGATAATGCATTTTTTCTTCCTCAGCCTAGAGGGGGCGCTATCAACGCCCAATGTCACTTTTTCACATTTGTTGTGTCCGGGGGTGAAAGGTCAATAAAATGTATATTTCCGATTTTTAATCGGAGTTTTGTTTGTGCGAATGGGTGCAATTTGTTGTTTACAATAAGTCGCAAATTCTTCGTAAAGATTGCGGCGAAGCCGCACACAAACCGTAAAACTTAGCCAAAATTTGGATAACTTTTGATGCCCCACATCTCGAGATGAGCTGGAGCGATTTGGAGCTCATTTGGTGAAACGCCTAGGAGGAGTTCGTTAAAATGCGACGTCAGCGAAAACGCTGACTCAGCATTTTCCAGACTTCCTGTCAAGATGGCGGACTTCCGGTTTGTCAGGGGGCGTGGTCACAATAATATTTTTTTGTTTGTCGTCACATGACGAATGTCTGTACCGAATCCCGTCGCTCTACAACAAAGTTGACGTTGGCCCCTCCTCCATAGGCGCAATGTATTTCACTTTTGTAGGTGGCGCTGTCGCGCCATTTTTTATTTCCCCAATATGAAACACACATTTTAATTAATTTTTCAACCGGACCTGAATTTTGGGCAAAGTTTGGTGAGTTTTCGAATATGTTCAGGGGTCAAATTGCTGCTCAAAGAGCAGAAGAAGAAGAAGAAGAAAAGAAGAAAGAAAGAATAAAGAATAATAATAATATTTCTTGCAAAACAATATAGTCGCTTTCGCGACGAAAAAATAGTATACATTTTGAAGCTGCTCAACCACCCAGAGCCGTGGGGCTCGGAGTTCGCGCTCGTGTCATCTTACTCTGTATGACATGTTGCCATATACCCCCATTCATTTTTCAGCTATATATAAGTAACAGCCCACACCAGAGTTGGGCAGTCCTGTTTTACAGCGAGTTTTACGTTTGACATGGGATAGCTGCTCGGCGCTGTTTTCGTTGCGCTCTGCGCACCTAGGTACAAATGCGCCTTTGCGCACTTTGTGCTGTTGCGATGAAATAGCATTGCGCGGCAGGCCGCTCGGGCCTAATAATTAAAGCGCAAGCGGCATCGAACGGCCCTCGCGGGGCCGTCGCCCCTTTACGCCTTTTGAATCAGTAACCGAGTCGCTAACGGTGCCACTACTTTTATTGACCTGTTCCATAGATTTGTTAGTAAACATCGAAAACTTATATTTTTAGCCCCACGTAAATATAGGCTCTAACTGCAGAAGGGCGCTAGCGCGCCCTCAAAAATTTTATTTCACAAGCAGCCATCGGACCGCCCTGGTCGGCCGTACTTCTCATACCACTGTCCCTAGCTCCTTACAGAGGCGCTAACGCGCCTGTGAATTGTTATAATGTGAGATTTATGTGTTAGTCCATAGATAAGGGCCAGCGTCACTCATGGAATAGCACCTGTAGCAAAATACGGTATGGGTCCCATTTGGCTTTTTTGGACGGGATTCCATCAACATTTGTCCCGAATTTTAATCAATTTCCAGAAACTAATTTTTCCCCATATGTCATTTTTTCTTCTAAGCCTAGAGGGGGCTTATCGCGCCCAATGTCACTTTTTCACATTTGTTGTGTCCGGGGGTGAATAGGCAATAAAATGTATATTTCCATTTTAATCGAGTTGTTGGTGCCAAATGGGAGCATTTTGTTGCTTACGAATAAGTCGCAGAAATTCTTCGTAAAAGTTGCGGCTTCGCCCACACAAATCCGTAAAACTTTAAGCTCAAAAATGTGGAATACTTTTGAAGTGCTCCACATTCTCTGATGAGCTGGAGCGATTTGGAGCTCATTTGGTCCAAACGCCCTAGGAGGAGTTCGTTAAAATGCTATGCAGCGAAAACGCTGACTCAGCATTTCCACTCGGTTCCTGTAAATGGCGACTTCCGGTTTGTCCGGGGCGTGCCACAATAATATTTTTAGTTTCGTCACAATGACGAGATGTCTTACGAATCCCGTCGCTCTATGACCAAAGTTGACGTTGCCCCTCCTCAAGCCTGCAAATGGATTTCACTTTAATTGGCGCTGTCCTCGCGCCATCTTTATTTCCCCAATACGAAACACACATTTAAATTAATTTTCACCGACCTGAATTTGGGCAAAGTTGGTGATTTTCAACTATGTTGCAGGGGTCAAATTGCTGCTCAAAGAGCAAAAGAAGAAGAGCAAAGAAATTAAAAAGGCCGCAAGCGGCATCGAACGGCCCTCGCGGGCCGTGCCTCCTTTAGCCGCCTTGTAGCCGAGCCATAACCTACTGAGAGCGCTAGTGCGCCACACTGCATTTTATTGTCCTCATGTGCATTAATCTTTGTCATAAACATCCAAACTCATGTTAGCCTCTCCATGTGAATAATGGCTCTAACCTGCCGGCTTAGCGCGCTCCCAAATTCTTATTTTTATTTCCACAACACTTGCGACCGCGGCCCTAACGGCCGTACTTCCATGATCCCACTGTCCCCATCTCCTTAAGAGGCGGTAATCAATTTGCGCTGTAATTGTTATACTATATTGAGATTATGTGTCCGTAAAACCCATTTAGGATAACATGGGGGGGCCTCGGTGGTCTCCATGCAACGACCGTAAAAATACGTGTATGGATCTCATGCTTTTGATCGGGATTGCCATCAACATTTTCGCCGAATTTTCCATTTCCAAGAACATAATGCATTTTGTTCTTCAGCCTAGAGGGTGCGCTGTCGCTGCACATTCAACTTTTCACATTTGTTTTTGTCTCAGGGTGAAAGGTCATAAAATATATCCGATTTTTAATCGGAGTTTGTTTGTACATGAATTGGATCAATTGTATTTCTTGATAATCTCCAAAATTCGGTAAAGGATTGCGGCTTCAAAAAAAACTAGCCAAAAAAATTTGCGATAACTTTTGATGCCCCACATCTCGAGATGAGTGGAGCGATTTGGAGCTCATTGGTGAAACGCCCTAGGAGGAGTTCGTTCAAATGCGACGTCAGCGAAAACGCTGACTCAGATTTCCACGCTTCCTGTCAAAATGGCGGACTCAATTGTCTGGGGGCGTGGCCAATCAATAATATTTTTTTGTTTTCGTCAACATGAACGAATGTCCTTAAACCGAATCCCGTCGCCTATAAAAAGTTACGTGGCCCCTCCCCATAGGCGCAAAGTATTTTCACTTTGTAGGTGGGCGTCGAGCCATAATTTTATTTCCCCAATACAAACACATATTTAACATTAATTTTTCACCGGATCCTGATTTGGGCAAAGTTGTGAGTTTTCGACCATTTCAGGGGTCAAATTGGCTGTCTCATAGAGCAGAATGAAGAATGAAAAAGAAAGAGAATAAGAATTAAAGCCGCAAGCGCATCTGAACGGCCCCTACTCTGCGGGCCGTGCCTCCTTAGTGCCTCCATTGCTGCGCCATACCCTACGATGAGCGCTAAGCGCGGCTCCACACTAGCATTATTGTCCTGATGTTGCCATAAATCTTTGTCAGTAAAACATGCAAACAATACATTTTTAGCCTCCCAATGTGAATATCCTCCAACCTGCAGAGGGCTAGCCGCCCAATATTTTTTTATTCAATACAGCATCGGACGCCTATCGGAGAACTCAAATGACTATTGTCCACAAGCCCCTTACAGAGGGCGCTACACCAGAGCTGTAATTTGTTTAATGTGAGAAATTATGTGTCAGTCGCCCAATGTAGAATAACATGGGACCCGGGGTCCCATTGGCAATCACCTGTACAAAATACGGTAGGTCGCATTGGCTTTGATCGGGATGCCCATCAACTGATTTTTGTGCGATTATCAATTTCCGAGAAACTAAATTTTTCCCATTTGCATTTTTTCTTTCAGCCTAGAGGGGCGCTAATCGCCCAATGTCACAATTTTCCACATTTGTTGCGTCGGGCGTGAAAGTCAAATAAAATTATATTTACTGTTTTTTAATCGAGTTTGTTTTGCGACATGGAGCATCTTGTTGTGTCCGATAAGTCGCAAAATCTTCGTTAATTGCGCTGTCGCCGCATACGAAACCGTAAAACTAGCCAAATGAAAATTGGATAACTGTTATGCCCACATCTCGAGATGACGGAGCGATTTGGAGCTCATTTGGTCAAACGCCCCTATGGAAAGGGGGTAGAGTCGTTAAGCGACGTCAGAGAAACGTTGTACCGTCAGCATTTCCCACCTCCTGCAAAATGGCGGACTTCCGGTCTGGTCAGGGGCTGTGCCACATATAATACATTTTTTTTTTCGTCACATTGACGATATGTCTGTACCGAATTCGTCACTCTATGACAAAGTTGACGTGGCCCCTCCCATTAGGCGTAATGTATTCACTTGTAGGTGCGCTGTCGCGCCATTTTTTTATTTTCCCCAATAACGAAACACAAATTTAAAATAATTTTCACCGACCTGAATTTTGGCAAAGTTTGGTGAGTTCAACATGTTCAGGGTCAAATCGCTGCTCAAAGAGTCAGAAGAAGAAGAAAGAAACAAGAAAATATAATAATAGTTCTTGCAAAAACAATAAGTCCGCTTTCGCGACACTAAACATTTATACAATATTGAAACTCTTACGACCCCACGCAATCCGGGGTCGAGGTG
>VHKM01000953.1:0-61437 GCA_007210695.1 Neogobius melanostomus | reverse complement strand
GACATCCTTGTGGGTTAGAGCCACACCAACATTTTTGTGTTTCTAGGTGGTTGAATGCCCTACAGCTGTATCAGTTTGGTGTAAAAAAACGTTTTTTAGGTTGGGTACATTGGTGGTCCAAACAATGAATGGTGATGCAAAGGGCAGACAATCAGATCCAGGCACAAGGAAAAGGTTGGTGGATTAATGATAGTATTGTGAAAGAGAGGTTGACTGTAATTTAACTGAAAAACCTCAGTGAGTCTTTGGAATGTGTGGGTTAACCCAATGGCGCTAGCTGCTCGCTTTATGACCCAACACTGGAGAGCCAGCCATTGCTCCGCCATGCTGTAGTACTCCAATAATTCTCGCTAGGCCCCCATTGAAAAGCATTGGAACTTTAGACACGTTAAAAACAACTTTAATGCCCTGGGTTTCAAATTTTTTTTTAAGCACTTCTATGGCCTACATATTCCTCCTGAGTATACGCTGGGTACTCACAAAAAAAGAAACAGGCTGGTTTTCGAAATAATTTTTTTAAACTCTCCTACTTAAAACGAGGCGGACTGTTAGCATTTGGGACGTGCGCGAGCTACACGTCAGGCAAGGCTCGAAAGTCTACAGTGAAGATCCCGCCTTATTCCCTTTATTAGGAACCATGCTTCGTCAGAGCGGTAGGAGGGAAGTCTTAAACTCCGCCATGGATTTCCCCTTCGAACGTCGGTCATTATGGTACGGAGGAGGAGTGAGGAGAGAGTCTCGTTCCTATTTTCTTCCCATTCACTGAGATCACTTTAAAAATGAAACAATAACGAATTATTTTGCGTTATAGGATTTAATATCAACTGGCTTAGACAAAAGCTGGCAGGAAAAAAATTAATAATAAATATAACAAGTAAGTTCCACAATGACGCATGATAAAGAAGCAACCTCGTATACAAAATCATCCCAAACACTTGATTGAATCATATATTACAAATAGAGAAGATAACGAATTCAAAAGCCTATAACTGATAACTGTTCCTATCGTGACTACAACTTACTTAATAGTCAGGAGTTTATCAAAATAGTAGATAGATAAAACTTCTAAATCAGAATTGATATCAATTCATGGCCTCGAATATATCTCAAAGAGAGCTTTGGAATGTGTTAATATATGAAATAGAGCAAATTCAATGGAATCAGATAACTTGTGGCAAAAACCTGCTAATTAGGCATGTAGTGACTTCATGATAACCTGCTAATGCATCCGTCCTATCCGAGAATAGCCACAAAGAAATCATCTAGAAAATCAAAGTAAAAATTCTCTTCCTGGATGAATGAGTCTGTGTGGAATGTTATTTGAAACTAAGAGGTGCAGCAACTTAAAAAATCCTTGAAAACTGGCTGTTTGACAGACCTCACTTCGTACAAGGAGGCTCAGAAATAAAGACAGCACACTGTTACGAAGACTAAACTAAGTTTTGTATGACCTGTAAATTGAGACAAGCAAAGAGGAAATACAAAAGACTTTGGGCAAACCATAATTAGAATTAATATTAATGAATCCAGAATTGATGCTCAAGATTGTGGCGAATCATGTTTAACAATCACGTCAAACATCAGTCAAAGAACTGGAATTCTGAAAACAAGATATAAACTAATTATGTACAGAGTATCTGATATATTCATATGAACAAAATAATGCTAATTTTAAAATTGATAAATTAATTTGAAATAAATAAAAATTGCAATCTCCTTGACAATATTCTAAAAGTAAAGATAACTGGGAATGGACAAACTGCTCTTCTCAAAAACATAAAGACAATTTTGTAAGCTCCATCACAGTACTGAAACAAATAAATCAATAGAAGAGAGCTCTTTTCCCTGACTGCTTTTAAAACCGCAGTAATCACTCCAGTATTGCAATCAGGGGACAAACATGAGGTCCTGCAATACAGCCCGATAGCATATCTCCTGTTGTCCTCAAAAATTACAGAGAAAGTATTGCGTGGTGCATTAAAAGACCTAAACAAAAAATATGCCTACACCCATGCAATTTGGATAGTAGAAAACACCATTCCACGAAACTAACTGCATGTTGTACTTTATGAGGTGGTGAAGGCAAAGCGTGGACAAGGGCGAGTCGTGGCGCCGTGTTTTTTGGACGCTACGCAAGGCGTTTGATGTACGGTCAGCCACTCATCTAACTGAGGAAGCTGAGCAATTACAATCTGTCTCCAAGAGCAACTACAGTGGATAGATCAACATAACCTAGTGAGCTGTCAGTGCGTAAGAGTCAAGAGTAAGCTATCAACATCGTAAGCGCCTATATGACAGTGGGTGTCCCACAAGCTCTGTTCTTGGCCATTGCTGTTTTTTGCTTGTACATAAACAATCTCCCTTCAAAGTGGCGTTGAGTGGACCATAGATGAATGCAACGAACCGTAGTTTACGTGCATGGAAGTGATGCAACCAGTCATCGGGCCAATAAGACTAACGGCAAATGTCATGGGAATACATCCTCAAAAACTGGCTTTCCTTGTCTCGCTTACACTAAATGTAGATAAAACCGTAAGCGATGTAATTTTACAAAACTCAAAAACCTGAAGTCCTCCGTTTCCCATGTCATTAGTGTAAAGCCAGAGTCAGCCATAAAGTATGAGGAATATATAAATATCTAAGGCCATCGTTTAGTTTTTAAACATGTTAAGAAAATTCGGCACGACACTAAATACAGTGTTTGTCTGTTTTGAAACGAGTATTAGAATACACTGACTCATGATGCTGCAATATAGATTTACTTGGGAGGACAGAAATGAAATTCCTTCAATTGAATTAATTAGCTGTATTTCTTGTTGGTCACAGACCAGGACACAACATAAAGACCCTCTAAAATCTCTATAATAATTCAAGGCTGTGTAAAGTGCTAGATTCATCAAAAGCCACTGAGATACCATCCAATTTGTCTGAATCGCTTAAATACAGCAGGTGTGTAACTTAGAATATTTATTGTGTAACGCAAATGTGCGATTGAGTTTTTAAAATTTTAGGAATAATCTGGGCACCTCCACCACGTGAAAACATTAGTTCAGCTCTGTTCCTGAGCAGATGAGTAGGCAGCTGCTCAGTCTAGGTAGACTGTAGAGGTAAGGCCTAATGTAGCCCCAGCCTTTGCGCACGACTATCCTTCTCATTCAATAGCATTCAAAGAATAGAACAAACTCCGCACAGAATCTGAACGTTCCTTAGACTTCAAAGATTTCTCCGAATACAAAAAAAGTGCTGTGAAAACCAGTCATGTCAGCACCGATAACTGTAAAGGTAATATGCTTTAGTGATGTTTTATGTTGTATTTTAGGCATGATTTCATATGTGGATGATGGCAGTAAACGGGTGAATGAATATTTGTATTTGAGTGGTTAAATATATGTGACGCAGTCCATTTCATTTTCAGATTTTTTCATTTAACTTTCACAGCGACAATAGTAACAAAGAAAAATATACAATATATATATGAAATGATTCCAATTTCTACCTGAAAGGAGTAGGAAGAAGATAACTTTTTTTAATCCCACCCATCTCCCCATGTTCAGAGTTTAACTACGATTCAGCTTCACTGTTACTGTGTTCAAGGGATTATTTCAAATGAAAGAATCATGGGGCATACCACAGGTAACAATAGATTATGTACATTAACAACAAACTGTATACCAACAATATAGAAGAAAATTAACCATGAGCCAACAATGGTAATGGACAATATACCAATATGGTAAAAAGACAATTAAACCGACAAGTAAGAAAACTGAGCACTTATTAACACTGATGAGACAACAAGCATTTAAAAATTAGACCTCATATCTCTATATTTTGAACCAGACCCCGATGTTTATAAACGAGTTTTGAATCGATGGATGACAGTTTGGCATGTGCTTGTGTTGTAGTGCAGTTTGTTCCATGAAAGTTTCACTCCGCATACGACACACAGAAACGTTACGAGTGTTTTGAGCGCTCTCTCGGCAATGAAAAAATATCCAAAAACCTTCTCCAGTCATAAGCTCGCACGCGAAGTATAAAAAATCGTTGTAGGGTTAGGCGGTAATAAATGTTGAACATTGTCTTGTAACTTATTTAGACCACAGTGCGGGAACTATATTTGTACAGGTCATGCAAATTTTAACACACTTGACTGCATAAATCAGATTATGAGTATGGGTCTAAAAACAACCTGTGAATGATTCCGCACTGGCGTTCTTATTCTTAAATATACATCAGAGGATTAATTGTGGTTCTTGGTAACCACAAGTATTCCCCCATAGCTTTCAACAATACGTAAGGTTATGGAGTACCAAAAGTGCATGTATAGAGTCGGAGTGCATTCATAACGGTATATTGCTTTATTTAATTAATTGAGAGGCTTTTGAGATTTTTGTTTTCTAATGTTCTGACATGGGTTTCCATGACCATTTACTATGCAATTATTTACCCAAAAATTTAGTCTCACTTAACGGAATTTCAACCGCTGGGTACCATCAAATACTTATTTTTCCTGTCAGACACTAGCATTGCGATTACCAAACATCATTATCATTAGTTTTGTTTATATTCAACTGGATAATTTATTTGTTGTTCCATCACTTTTTTATTATATTTAGTTCCTGTTACCGTTTTTATTTACGAGGTCCGTTTATAATCAGCACTACAGTGAGAATATATTAGTGTCATCTGCAAATAGTATGAGTTTCAGATCTTGGACGTATTAAAAAGTATCATTTATATACACATTAAACAGTTTTGCCCAACACTGACCCCTGGGGGACACCACAAGCACACCAAGAGTATCTGGTAAATATATGACCCATTTTAACAAACGTACTCTCGTCTGTTAAATAACTTTTAACCAATCCCCAGCAGCCCCCAATTCAAATATCTTTCCCATCTTTATTTAGTAGGATTGAGTGATTAATCGTACAAAGGCTTTTTTAAGATCAATAAAGACAAACCCCGACTGTCTACTTTTTTGCTCCAGGTGGCATTAGTTAATTTTCTTCAATAGCTTAGTTATTACCATTGAGGTATTCTTTTAACTAAACCATACTGACCTTCATTAATTATATTGATGTTTTTCAAGAAACTTTTCAAAGTCGAGAATTGAAAAGCTTCTCTAAAATTTTTGAGAACTGAAGCAAAAGAGAGGATTGGTCTGTCAGTTTGCAAAAGTGTGTTTGTTTTCATTTTTGAAAGAGCGGAATTACTTAGCGATTTTTCCATTGTACTGTGGAAATGCAGCAGTCCTGGAATGGAACAAGTTACAAATATATCAGTTAGGGTTTTGCAATGATTGCAGTATAAACTTTTTTACACTAATGCCATGTTGATATCCATGACAGTCAGTGAGAAACTTTACTTTTACCAATCATCCGCTACAGTTTTTGTTTACTTCCTGCTCATTTGTATTTGAGAGGAAGAAAGACAAAGGATTCCGTTCATTAGCCTGATTTTACAAACTCCATGTCCGGAATGTCAGCAGCCACTCAGGCCAACATTAACCAAAAAAATTGGTTGAACTTAATTTACTACACTTGTTCATGATTATAATCTCACCATTTTCATCAAGAAGTAACGGGATATTTCAACTTGAAGAGCTTGTTTATTAGCCTATTCAAAGTCATCCCAGAGTTCCTTTTATATTGTTTTTTTTTTTTATTTTCATATAGTTTTTTTTGATAATATAAACTTTGCTTTGTGTCTTATGAATTTTCAGTTATTTGTACGTTTTATAGTCTTTGGCTCCACTTCCTTTGTTTTTACTTGATAACCAATTTGTAGAGATGTTTTTCTTTTACAGGCATTGATTATTCCGTTTGTAACCAAGGGCTTTTTTTGTAATGTTTTTCTTACAAAATATTCTTCCACGGCAGTGTTTATTATGTGCAGGGAAGTGAAGATATCTAGAAAATTACAATAAGCACTGTCCACATTTGGTTTCTGTAAACCTAACTACTATTTAGGGCACGGATCATTTCCTCAGTTGTTATTCGTTTAGAGATTTTTACCATAGCGTCTTTAGTTTTTTTGGATTACAGTCATACAAAGTAAAAACAGGTAAGTGGTCGGTGATATCACATATAAATAGGCCACTTGTGATTTGATTCCCCATGATGTTAGTAAAAATGTTATCAATGATTGTGGCACTGGTGTGACGTCATTCTGCTCGGTTTTGTTATAGTTGGATACAGAGACAAGCTGTACATTGTGTCAATGAAGTCATCAACAGTTTTAGCTTGGTTGGATTTAACAAATCAATGTTAAAATCACACAGATAAATACGTTTTTTTTGGTACACAGCGGAAAACAGTTTATCCATCCACTCATTGAAAGTTTCTATACTGAACCAGGTGTCCGGTACACACAACTCATAGGATATTAGTCTTTTTATCATTTAGAATTTCTACTGTTAAGCATTCAAACAATCCATCCACAGCTATGGTCATATTTGTTAAGACATTAAATTTAACAGATTTATGAATGTACAAAGCAACTCCCCTCCTATTTTATTTTTTCTGTTTGTATATATTAATTCATAGCCATCAAGACAAATCAATATCTTTTCATCGTTGAACCAGGTTTCAGTTATTGCAATAATGCTAAATGAATGAGCGAAATGCTTCAAGTAATCTTTGATGGCCTCAAAGTTAGCGTACATGCTTCGACTATTGAAATGTATTATTGACAGGTTATCTTCTGATTTACACTGTTTTCATATTGTTCTTGGGTAAAATAATTACAGTTTCTAACGATCGAGAGAGAAAATTATTATCAGGGTCATCTCAGTATCTGTCTCTGTTGTGGTGTTCTCATGATACTCACTGGTTTCCAGTTCCATTTGTTGTGCGAGATATTCTGTAGCATGTCATATCAATGCTTGGTGTAGTCCGGGTTCTTGGTGTGTTCAGCATTGTGATGGTGTCAAGTGGTGTAAAGTGTCAAAAGCTACCTTACCAGGTGCTATCAGTACTCTCAAGATCTTCCATCTTTATCACCAATACTTTTGCTTCCTCCGGCGTACCATTAAGTTGATGAAGATCTTACAGTTTGTTACCCAGGTTGTTGAATCTTGCCTTGCTTCTTAAGTTGTCATGCAATCCTGCGATGTCCGCATTTTTCCCTGTCAAGTGTTCATTTATGAAAATATTTGTGCCTTTCAGTTTGCGTCCTTGTTTCAAAGTGCTATTTTCCTTTTTCGATTTATGAACCTCATGATGACCGCTGGTGGTCTCTCGTTCCTTGTGGGCAGTGGGTGACACGCCTCGATGTGCTCCAGGTCCAATTCTATCCCCGCGCTCCGGAGGTAGGATGCCACCTGTTGCTCCACCGACTGCGCCTCCTGGTCGCTCCGCTCCCCGTTGTCCGTGGCCACCGCACGCGGTAGGAGCGCAGCCTGATCTTGATGCCGGTGATGACCACATCATTCATACGGGAGTATTGCTCCAGCTCATCCACTCGCCGCTCGAGATCCAAAATACGCTGTGTTTTTCCGTGTTCTGGGAGGCGTAGTTGCTTCACCTCTTCCATTAGCCCCAGAAGCTGCTCCTGCTGCGTTCTGACCGCAGTCACATCTCCACATAAGGAGTGGAGAGAGAGCTTTATCTCCTCGAACTCCTCCCATGTCGCTTCTTCGGCGGGGCATCCTGGTGTTCTGGTTTTTTTTTCTTTTCTTTTTTAGCTGCAAATCGAAAATCACGACAGGAACTCATTAGAATCAAAGACACAAGTCGGTTCTGGGGCATTTTGAGATTTTCACAGATTATTAAAGTGTAGTCGCCAAGCTTTCCAACGATGTGTAACACATGGAAATCTGATAATATTTTGAGGCGTAGCGTGATTTGAAATTAACAATTCCCAAAAGGCCAAAGGGCTGAAAAAGCTCTCCAAAGATTTGGGCCATTGTCACCTCTCTGCTGTTGGGAGTGACAATAGGATCATTTACATCTCAAAGTATTAAGTCATGCTGTATGAATACTTGTGCACGCCCCACTTTCACTTTTTGAAAATAACAGAATCGTGTATCATTTGGCTTTCACTTCACATTGTCTGTTACTTGTGTGTGAACTTTCAGCAAAAAATTCAAAATAAAATCTTTATGTTTAGGGTGTTTATTTACTGTCAAAATCCTGCACGCTTCTCCCAAAGCTTCTCCCCAGTCCCTCCCTCTGTCAGCTCCAGCCTCAGGCTGAGAGCGAGTACAGACTCCGGACATAACTGAAGTTATAACTTTAGAAAGACTCTGTACTGTTTTAGTAATGCACATACACGAGAGGAAAGGCGACATCGCGACGTATCGCGCGCGTGGTCGAATTGTGTTTATGTTTCACTGCACAATCCAGTAACTGTACCTGCGCATAAAACCGAATATATGAAGCGGATCTCTCTCAAATAAGAAGCTAGGGATGCGCTGACTACATTTATGGAGTAGTTTAAGTTTGTAGAGATCTGATTTTGTGTAAATAGCAGGTTAATTCCTCGTGACTACATGACTGTCTCCCATGCTAACAACATGTTAGCTAACAACAGCACAACGATAGCCTCATCAAACAACCATTGGCACAGCAGCCACCAGCGAAACTAGTTGGTTTGAACATAAAAGTTTACGCTTTTAAATATACCAATACTGCTAGCTTAAACATGGAGAGGCTTCTTTGTGACTTCAACTGAACGATTCTGCAAAATCACAAAAATTTCAAAAAAATACCTTTGCTCACGTTTTCTCAAGACACGGGCTGCCGACTTGTGTCTTTGGAATCCAGGGCGGGTCACATATTTATATTGTACATTTTGTCACTCACCTGCTCAGGGACTACAGATGGAAACTAGCTCAAGCTAAATCTGGTGCAGAACATCTTTAATTAATGTGTTTGCACATTGTCCCTGTTGAAATAAATTAATAAACTAAACTGACTAAACTAATTGTATTCGTGCAATGGTGGATGATGTGTCACATTTTCTTTCTTTTGTGCTGCAGAGATGGATGTGTGACACAAATATAAGTTTAACTGACTTTATTGTTACACACAAGGGCAATAGTGAGACACTTAAAAGAACAAACTCATACAACCTAAGAACAAGAACTGACAAAACGTAAATGCTCAGTCAGTGCTCCACTGAGCAACATCCCAAGTTAAGTCTCAAGTCACAAACAGCAAGTCCCAAGTCAAGTCAAGACCTACTCAGGGATTAGCTTGCGTTTGCAGCAATGAAGGTTTGGCTGTTGTTGTGGTCATGTTCAACAGCCTGGAGCACATTCTGCAGGTGCTGCTCGTTCCTGGCCACTTGGACAAAGTCAGATGTGAGGTGAGCCACGCTCAGCACAGTCATTGACCACATTCATCGCACATACATTGACCTCACTTTGTTTGAACGCAGCATTGGTAACCATTCCTTCACATCGAGAGACAGGAATGGTGGATCAATGTGGAGCTGGTGCATCCCAAACCAGCAGTCTGCATTGGCGAGGTTGACCAAGCTGGTGGTTGGCAAGAGGCTGGGGAACTTTGGCTTTCCAAAGCCAGTGCCAAATCGCTGCTGGGGGGCTTGCATGGGGAGATCAGCTGGGCACCTTGCTGCTGAAGAGAGCCAGGGGTAACATTTCACCTGTCAGGTACCAGCGGTGCCTCTCCAGTCCCTGATCGCTGATGCTACAATGCCCTCATCTACAGCCTTGTATGCCTGCAGGTGGTGATAGAGTTGGAGGTCATTCCAGGTAGCATCTACAGCTTTCTCGCAGGTTAGCCACCACTCTGCATAGATGTGTGTGATGAAGTTGGCAAATGCCCGAATCTTCGGCACCTGCTGCCGTGTGGTGATTGTGCCCTGGGGAAGCAATGTGATGTGCTGCTCCATTAAGGCCAGCTTGAGAGTGTAAAGCAACTTGGACATCCATCGTGCTTTGTGGAGCGGTCCCGGTCGTTGGAAGGTCACTGCAGTCTGCTCTTCACTACCCGCATCAAGAAATACAAGACACAGCTGCACAAACTCGCAGTAGACACCTCGCTTGTAGTCAATCACTTCTTGAGCGCACATATGAGTTCAGCACGTAACGTGCCCAGGAATGGTTGCTCAGTGAGGCAGGAATGTAGCGGGACCATTGACAACTGGGGTAACAGTTCCAGTTTTCTCTCAGACGTGTGAAGATGGTAACCTCTGGCGAGCGTGATTATTCCACCTTCAGGTCCGTGAAAACCTGGTTGAGGAGAACCTCACCAATGTGGTGCCGACACCCAGACCAAAGCAGTGGTCATCCCAGTGAAAGCTGTATGGCAATGCAGGCTGCGGTGAGATGGCCGGTGTTTGACGCAGTGGTATCAAATGCCATGTTGACAATCTGGTCAGTGCAGCACCAGTCCTGCAGTAACTTGCACGTCACCGGGCAATAATTGCTCCACATGCCTCATTGGTCCCTTTTTATATGCTGGGACACCAAGCAGTTTCAGCCGCTCCGAGTCTCCCACCACCACTGTAAGACGCTCCTCCAACTTCCGCACATCATTAAGCATCGCTGTCATCTTGCTGTCCCAGTGTAGGGTGCACAATGGAGGTGGTGTCCACTGCTTGTGCTGTTCCTCACTGATCACCTCCAGCACTTGGCGTCTTGCTCGATCAGCTGTGGTGTAGGATACAGAGACTCTTACACAATCACCGCCAGACTTTGTGACCAGGCCACGCGTAAAGGCAACCTGTTGCATTGGAGACATCTTCAGCCTTGCAGCCAGTGACACAACGCTTGGTCGGCTAAGGATGTCGACTGGAACAAAGTCACTTGTTCCTGTCTTCTTATGCCTGTGGGATGGTGTATTCTCAGATTGTTGAAAGACTGTGTTATCTCTGTCAGCAGCCTCCTTTGCCTCCTCCTCATAATCTATCTCCATGCTGGCAGTTGCAGTCATCTCCAACTCTTTTTCTGCAGTAGCTTGACGCTGTTCTCGCTTCTTCACCTTGTCATGCAGCTTTTGGTCAAAGCCACCAAATGTGGCCACTCTGTCTGTCTCATACTGGCAAGGAAGCTATGTCTTCTGGATTATCAATCATCTTTTCAGCATTTGGAGGCTACAGCGGAAAAGTGGTATCAAGCCTGTTCTCCATTTTCTCCAATTGTTTAGCCGTAGTCTTACTGAAGCGAAGGGCTTTGGAATCTTCCGTAGTTTGTTGTTGGCATGACCAATCTACCATCTTATGACATGCACGTTTATCGCTCACCATTGGGATGTTGGCCTTCTTGTAAAATGCCGCACCTGCTCCAGGACGACCTTGGCTGCTTCAAACTGTGACAGCGCTCCATTTTCACCAGGTTGCTTGGCAAGCATGCATCGCAAGACCTGACGACCACTTGGCAGCTTGGCCCGGTGATGATGCCATCCTCACTGGTGATGCTGAGGCCCAGACCAAAGACCAGGCTGCGACTGCTAGTCTGGCTGGGACAAGTTGGTGAGGGCAGCATCTTAGCTGGATCCTGGGGTTTGTTGTGTTGTAGAGTGCCTGAGAATGAAAAGGATACAAGGACAGGGTTTACAGCAGGCATATCCAACCGGTAGCTACCGGTAGCTCGCGCCGCACTTTGAGTAGCTCGCGTAAAGATTTCTGAACCTGATCTAAATTTAACAGTTAAGTTTGATTTCATGCTGGCAAATGCACTGCTACGTACCTCATGCATCTATCCAATGAAAAAAACCTTGATATCTCGTGAATCCCGCCCCTTTTGTATGTACAAACTTCCAATTAGCCAATTCACCGTCAATCAACGTGCTCCTGCAGTCAAGCTTGATGTGTCACTGAACTCCCGCTGTTGCTCCGCTGCCATCATGAGCGCCGCTAAGAAGCGAAAATCATACAACTTAAACCAAGAATGGGAGACAGAATTTTGCTTCACAAATGTCAACGACAAGTGCGTGTGTCTGAGCTGTGGGGCCAGCGTGTCAGTCGGCAAGCGAAGCAATGTGGAGCGCCATTTTACCATAATCCACGGAAACTTTTCGCACGACTTTCTCACGGGCACAAACTTACGAAAGGAGAAGATAAAGGAGCTAAAATCTGCCCTCAGAGACAACAATGTTTGTTCACGAAACCTACGAAGAAGGCAAATGCAGCCACGGAGGGATCTTTTAAAGTAGCGCAAATGCTAGCTAAGCACAAAAAGCCCTTTACCGATGGTGCCGTTGTGAAGGAGGCTATGACCGCTGCGGCCGAGACACTGTTCGTGGATCATAAAAGTAAGACAGAGATTATGTCTGCTATCGGTGATGTGCAACTTGGAGCAAACACTGTGGCCAGGAGAGTGACTGCGCTGTCTGAGGACGCTGTGGGACAGCTGGATTCGGACATTCAGAGGTGTAAATGGTTCTCAATTCAATGTGATGAGTCGGTGGATGCCAGCGATACAGCCCAGCAAGCTGTTTTTTCGTTCGTATGGTCTTCGAGGACTTTTCAACCAAAGAAGAGTTTTTGACTATGCTTCCACTAAAAACTACCACCAGAGGAGTTGATATTTACAAAGTAGTGAAGGGCTATTTTGTGGACAAAAAGTGCCCATTGAAAAGCTGGTGTCCATAACAACAGACGGCGCGCCTGCTATGACGGGCCGTCATTCTGGATTTATGCTCACTGTAAAAAGGACCCGGACTTTCCCAAGATTCTTAACTATCACTGCATCATACATCAACAAGCTATTTGCGCCAAAGTTCTGGATTTTAATCATATCATGGACCGGTTGTCAAGATAATCAACTCCATCCGGGCAAAGGCAAAGCAGCACAGGTGCTTCAAGGTGTTTCTCGAGGAATGCGCAGTGGAGTATGGGGATCTCCTCCTTCACACGGACATCAGGTGGCTGAGTCGCGGTAAGATACTGCAGCGCTTTGTCTCCTTGCTTGGTGAAATTAAGACTTTTATGGAAAGTAGGGGAGAGGACATCTCCCTTTTAAATGATGCTGAGTGGCTTCTTGATCTTGCTTTTCTGACTGACGTGACTGAAAAAATCAACCAGCTAAACCAGCAGTTGCAGGGCAAGGATAAACGTGTGTCTGATATGATCAGTGCTGTCAGGGCGTTCAATGCAAAGCTCTCATTTTACATTAAGCAAGTGAGAAACCAAAGGTTGCAGCATTTCCACTCTGTATCAAAGATGTGTGAGAGTAACGCAGATGCAGCCAGTGTTTTGAATGTTATCAAGTACTGTGATCTACTGGCAAGGCTTGGACAGGAGTTTCTGACCGGTTTGGTGATTTTGACAAACTTGAGCTAGGGGTGGGCGATATGGCAAAAATAGAATATCACAATTTTTGAATAATAAACTTACGATTTCGGTTTTATCACGATTTTTTATAATGACAAAATTATTTAAATTACACAATGAAGAAGAAAAATACTACACTAATTTATTCAACTGTGATAATCAACACAGCAATAATAGACTTGGACCTAAAATTAAGTAGAAGTAAGTTAAAGAGTAAGTTTGGTAAATGCTTGTTGTTATCATAGACATATTATTAATATTATTATTATTATTATATTATTAGTTGTTAGTGTCTGTTGCTTTTGGCATTTTTTCCTGAGGTCTCTCTCATGACGTCAAGCTGCTGTAAATGTAACGCTCTGTCGCTGTCTGTCCCTTTCACAATAAGAGTCTTACTAAAGCGATAACATGCAGTGACTTTTATTGTGTAAAACTCAAACAGGAAGACGTTTGTCATTGTCAGGCGAATTTACAATAATGAACTCAGACTGACGGTGTTTTTGGAGAACTTTTATATTTTCAAAGACATGGATAAACAGCTCATTTGTGAACACGGTCCAGGATTTAAAAACAAATGAGAAGGAAGCGGCGCCTGACAGAACTGTAAGGACAAAGGACACACTCGCTTCTTCGCACATGTGCCGCCAGGTAAATAAATAAACACACACTGTGATCTGAGCAGAGCAGCGGCGTTACGGGGGAAAGACACTGACATGAAATAGAGACAGAACGCTGGTTTAAAGCTCTAGAATGAGGAGTCTGGTCGTGTATGCGCCCTGTAGAGCAGCGGCTAGCTGCCAAAAGCTCGCATTAGCGTCCGACATTGCGTAGCAGAAAGTGCGCGGCTTGTGTTTGCTTCACTGACGGGAAAAGACTCAACTTTGCTGAAGTGCATAAAACCGTGATAAAACGATCCCACAAAAATAACAGATCGTCAGCTCTGGAGATCGTAAGACGGTCTAATATCATCATATCGCACAGCCCTAACTTGAGCCTTGTGTGACAATTATGGCAAACCCATTTATGGATGTGGACATAAGTGAGATATCAGGTCAGATGGGTGAACTTTTCTGTGTTGATCCAATGGAAACTGAAATGGAAATCATTAACATTCAAATAATGTGCAGCTCAAGTCTCAACAACAGTCCTCCCATTTCTGGAGTCTTGTAGGGCCAGATAACTATAAGAATCTTAACCAGGTAGCTCTAAAAATGTATGCATTGTTTGGGTCTACTTACCTTTGTGAGTCAGACTTTTCTGACATGAATGTTATTAAG
Organism: Neogobius melanostomus; assembly: GCA_007210695.1. NCBI lineage: Eukaryota > Metazoa > Chordata > Actinopteri > Gobiiformes > Gobiidae > Neogobius > Neogobius melanostomus. Next base: position 46,915 of record VHKM01000953.1, on the reverse strand, counting down.
TCAAAGTTCAGGACAAGACTTTCTGATGAACATTTAACTGCTTGTATCCGTGTCAACTTAAGTGGCTACACTTCACATTACACTTCGCTTGTTTCTTCAATGCAGTGTCAGGCATCTCACTGAATATGTGTACTGTGTCAATGAGTGTGTGTGTGTGTGTGTGTGTATAGTTAACAAAATGAAAATGTCATAGAATGGCATTTAAAAGTATATATTTTTTTCAAACTTGCTCTTTTATGATGCAAAATGTAATAAATGTTCAGGTAATATACATTTATAGTTTCGTTTTGGATGAATGAGCTTTGAAATAAATGTTGCGAAACATGAGTAGCTCTCTGCTGTTTTGCTCTTCTAAAAGTAGCTCACTGTAGGAAAAAGGTTGGAGACCCCTGGTTTACAGTCATATCTTAGCACAGGGGTTCCCAAACCTTTTTGGCTGGACCCCAAAAATTGACACTAACAACTCTGGACCCCCATTGTGTAAAGTTATTGCCTCTTATGCATCTTAAGGGGAGAAAAACATTTTAAAATCAAGTTAATATGTATTTAAACAGCTTATTTGAATATTTGAATGGATTTCACACTTACTCAAAAGTACGCTAAAGCCAGTAACATTTTTCTTTTTATTGCATGCTGAAATCATCTAAGGACCCCCATCTAAGGCCTCGCAAGCCCCCGAGGGGTCCCGACCCCCACTTTGGGAACCACTGTCTCAGCATACCTAATATCACTCAATTATGGTGTATTATGCATGCATAAGCCTCAAATCTGAGCTCTACATTGTCAAGTTCATCATTACAATGAGAAATTACAGTAACATCACTACCAGAGTAACTAGCTCCACTCAGAAATAAATAAATGTTAATTGAACAGATACAATGATACACTCAATAAAAATGAGATATCAATACTCTGAATATGATATTGCCTACCCTAAAATACTGTTGATGATAAGCATGATAGCTTTGCTAACATAGCTAGCTAACTGTTGCTAGCAAGCTAACCTTAGAAGTAATGAGCACGAAATACCTCTAATTATGACATTTCACTCAAAGTATTTCAATATACAAAGAAACAACTGCATATATGGTAATTATATGTAATAAAAGTATACATATCCAAAAAAACATATAAATATCTCTCTTGAGGTGCAGTCTCTTCTATGGTGACCGGTTAGCACTGTTTCCCCTTTATCCACAGAAACACATGTGAGTTGGCACCCCTAAACATTAATGTATTGGAAAAATCTTTTACATGTGTTGTTAAAACATAATATTGGAACACTTTTGTTACCCAGCCATATCAAAATTCAAAATTTTTATTTTTTGATGCACCCCAATATATATATATATAAACTTTTCCTCCCCCTCCACGGGCGGTCTCTTTTCCTCCAAGCTCGGGTCCTCTACCGTCGGCCTGGTAGCTTGAGGGTTCTGCGCAGTATCTTTGCAGTTCCTAGAACTGCACTTTCTGGACCAAGATGTCTGTTGTAATTCCTGGGATCTGCTGGAGCCACTCCTCCAGTTTGGGGTCACTGCCCCGAGTGCCCCAACGACCACGGGCACCACTGATGCCTTCACTGTCCAGGCCTTCTCTAGCTCTTCTCTGAGCCCCTGGTATTTCTCTAGTTTCTCGTGTTCCTTTTTCCTGATGTTGAAGTCACTTGCTATTGTTATGTCAACCACCACGGCTTTCCTCTGCTCTTTGTCCACCACCACAATGTCCGGTTGGTTTGCCATTACCATTCTGTCCATCTGTATCTGGAAGTCCCACAGGATCTTGGCTCGGTCATATATATAACACACACGTAAGTTAATTAACAAACCTGTCTTGCTAGGAGCTAAGAATTCAACATTTCATACAATCGTTACTCACTAGACCATGAAGAGCAAAGCTGCTGAACAAAGAGAACTTCACCTCCTGGAGACACAACTTGGCATCACTGATGTGGAGCTTCAAAATTGGGTTGAAGAGGTTAAGGATTGGGCTGCAGCAAGTGTGTGGAGCATTGTTGATTATTATTATTAATAATCATTTATTTTATATAACCTTGCACTTGTTTTACAGCCCCAACAAACCTTAGCCAGCAGGACTGCAGCACCTCATTGAGAGTCTGACCTTGGGGATACAACAGAAGAAGGACAAATAGTGACACAATATATATGTATATTTTTAAACTCTTAAAAAAAGACCAGGCAGTATATTTGTTCCAAGATCCAAAAAGAAAACTAAATTAGGCAATTGTATCTTACAACCAGTTTAAGAACAAGGTCCGTGACATCGCCCGGTATGGCGCAGCCGGGCCCCACCCTGGAGCCAGGCCTGGGGTTGGGGCTCGAATTTAACCGTCTGGTGGTCGGGCCTCTGCCCACGGTGCCCGGCCGGGCACAGCCCGAAGGGACGACGTGGGCCCGCCCTCCTGTGGACCCACCACCCGCAGAGGGATCCGTAGGGGTCGGGTGCAGAGTGGACTAGGTGGCAGTCAAAGGCGGGTGCCTCGACGACCTGGTCCGCGTGCGCAGCTTCTGGCGTTCGGGACATGGAACGTCACTTCGCTGAGGGGGAAGGAGCCTGAGCTTGTGCGGGAGGTTGAGAGATACCGGCTAGATATAGTCGGGCTCACCTCCACGCACAGCCTGGGTTCCGGATCCCAACTCCTGGAGAGAGGCTGGACTCTCCATTTTTCTGGAGTTGCCCGCGGGAGAGACGGCGGGCTGGGGTGGGTTTGCTCATAGCCCCCCAGCTCAGCCGCCACGTGTTGGAGTTCACCCCGGTGAACGAGAGGGTCGCGTCCCTACGCCTTCGGGTTGGGGACAGGTCTCTCACCGTTGTCTCGGCCTACGGGCCCAACATCGGTGCAGAGTACCCGGCCTTCTTGGAGTCCCTGGGAGGGGTACTAGATAGTGCTCCGACTGGGACTCCATTGTTCTACTGGGGACTTCAACGCCCACGTGGGTAACGACAGTGAGACCTGGACGGGGGTGATGGGGAAGAACGGCCTCCCCGATCTGAACCCGAGTGGTGTTCTGTTATTGGACTTCTGTGCTAGTTACAGTTTGTCCATAACAAACACCATGTTCGAGCACAAGGGTGTCCATAAGTGCACGTGGCATCAGGACACCCTAGGCAGGAGGTCGATGATCGACTTTGTAGTTGTGTCATCTGATCTCCGGCCGCGTGTCTCGAACACTCGGGTGAAGAGAGGGGCTGAGCTGTCAACTGATCACCACCTGGTGGTGAGCTGGATCCGCTGGCAGGGGAGGAAGCCGGTCAGACCTGGCAGGCCCAAACGTGTTGTGAGGGTCTGTTGGGAACGTTTGGTGGATCCCTCTGTCAGTAGGGTCTTCAACTCCCACCTCCGGAAGAGCTTCACCCAGATTCCGAGGGAGGTTGGAGACATGGAGTCCGAGTGGACCATGTTCTCCTCCTCCATTGTCAATGTGGCTGCTCGCAGTTGTGGCCGTAAGGTCTCTGGTGCCTGTCGCGGCGGCAATCCCCGAACCCGGTGGTGGCACCCGGAAGTAAGGGATGCCGTCAAGCTGAAGAAGGAGTCCTACCTGGCCTTGTTGGCTTGTGGGACTCCGGAGGCAGCTGAGAGGTACCGGCAGGCCAAGCGTGCTGCAGCTCGTGCGGTCACAGAGGCAAAAACTCAGGTCTGGGAGGAGTTCGGAGAAGCCATGGAGGAGGACTATCGGTCGGCCTCGAAGAGATTCTGGCAAACCGTCCGGCGCCTCAGGAGGGGAAGCAGTGCTTCACCAACACTGTTTACAGTGCGGGCGGGGAGCTGTTGACCTCGACTGGGGATGTGGTCGGGCGGTGGAAGGAGTACTTCGAGGATCTCCTCAATCCCACTGTCACGTCTGCCGATGAGGAGGCAGAGGCTGGGGACTCGGAGGGGGGTTCGTCCATCACCCAGGCTGAAGTCACCGAGGTGGTTAGAAAGCTCCTCGGTGGCAAGGCCCCGGGGGTGGATGAGATTCGTCCCGAGTACCTTAAGTCTCTGGATGTTGTAGGGCTGTCTTGGCTGACACGTCTCTGCAACATCGCGTGGCGGTCGGGGACTGTTTTGCCCAGTTTATTTTGGCTGTTTAATATTTGTGCGTGGCGCCTTTAAGAGCGCGAGGAAAGTAACGTTAATAACGTTACTAACAGAGAAAAGTAAAAAGATCGCTGCTGTGCTTGTGTCCTGACGCTTTACAGTTTATTAAGGGCATTCCCTGTAAGTATTGTTTGTAGTGTAGTGTTCATTTTTAGTTATTAAGAGTATATTTGAAGAGTACTTTGTTCACAAAAAACCCCGAACTATTTACAAGATGCTAACGAACTATTTACACTGCTATGATTAGCTTATAACGTTTTCTCTGGAATATTTACTGATGTATTATTCTGTTGTTGTTACAGTTTCACACCTGCCATATAAATGCAGAGGTCTAAACTCATCCTGGCGTCAGTGACTTATTGTGTGGAGGTGTTTATCTCGCTGGATAGCAGAAAGGTTCTGTGAGGCCAGTACAGTGAAAAGGGACACCCACAGTTGATGAACTCCTCATCTCATGCTGCAACCGTCATACGCTGACCAGCACGGCAGACGCAGTATCATTGAGGTAGCGTAAAGGCACATCATACCAGCTCATCAATGGCAACCAAAGCAGGATCTTCAGCTTCAAAGAAATCCAGCCGTTCCTCAGCCTCAAGTGTAATATTAGCAGCTGCCACTGCACGTGCCAAAGCAGGAGCTGCCCAAAAGAGAGCTGAATTTGCAAAGAAAGAAGGTGAAATTAAGGTTGAGAAAGCCAAATTAGAGGTAGAGCTTGATATTTTAGCTAAAGAAGGTGAAGCTCAAGCTGCAGCCGTTGAGGCAGCCGTGTTGGAGTCAGCTGCTGCAGAGCTGGACACAAGTGATGGTCAGGAATCAGAACTCCTACCTCCAGAAATACAAAGTAGGTATGAACGAACTGCAGAATACATACAGAAACATCGTCAGCCCAGCGATGCCGGTACCCAGATAGCAAAAGATGTTAATTCAACGTTGATTTATGGTCAGATTGGTTATTTTTGGTTGAGGTTGAAAAGCCGATGTTTATTCAACGTTTAATCACCACCGTAATATCAATGGTTGAAAACAAGTCGTTGAATCAACATTGTTTTAACAGCGTTTTTTAAGGTTGAAAATGCCAGCATCGATTCAACATTGTATCAATGTACATGGCCCCGATAGTTCTGCCGGTGCAAAAAGAGCGGGAATTTTAAGTTCTCACGAGACCGTACTAACGTTCAAACAAATTCTACACTGCTCAGAGTCCGATGTTCGGATCACTGCTGCACTTTTCACCAAGAAGAAGCTGAGGGTAGCCTGTCCAGAGGTAAGAATTTCATTCATTTAAATAAACGTATGCATCGATATGATCAGGGTTTACGTTAGTTGGTAAACTAAATCTTGTCGCCTCCCCCGGAGTTTACCGTTCTCCGGAGCCGTGAGTGACACTGTGGCAGAGCTGGGTCCCTGGTAAATCGTTCTTGACCCACTTTTGATTAATTTAGCCCACGCTTAGCTCTGTCCCTCCACAATATTTCAGCAGCGAGTATTGAATATTAAATGGTTCAATAATTATACCAAAAAAGTTTCGATCTGGGCCTTTAGCTTATTTTACAATGCGCAGTTGGATCATCGCGCTGGATAGCTGGATATTTCTTCGTGCTTCGTCACATTTTCCAAGAGAACGGGAGCCTACAGGTGCATTTAGTTGTATGGAAAAATGTGTTCAGAACTCAGTGGCTAATACTAAAGCGCTGTCTCGCAGCGGCTCTTCACGGGAGTGTAGCCGTAAGAGGCGCCTATGTTATCTCATTTAAAAAGCCATACAACGAAACAACGAGTTCTCCAAAATTTCCTACAACTTTCTTCTGCAAAATTATTTAAAGCATTCTTCTTACCTTCTGCTGTCTTCGAGGGACGAGTACTCCATTACATGTCCCACAAGTGCAGCTCCTGTTTTTAATCCATGATGTGATAAAATCCTGCCGGGATGATACTGGGTTTGTAGCCAACGAAGGTGCGTCCTTTTCGGGCTAGTTTAGCGCCACAGCCCGCTGTAGTCCCTGGAGGCTCGTCCCGCTTATTCCCGCTTTCTCCGAGTCCTTTTTTTTAAAAAGTGATGCCAATTGTCCGCAATCATATAAATATCCTTACGTTTGCCTCGGCCATTTAAGGTTAAAAACTAAGAATTTATTGATCATAACTTTGACCAGCTGCTTAATATGCTTACTCCCGTAAGTCTCAGGACGAGCTCATCTATTTCTCTCCCCTCTCTCTCTCTTTCCCTCCCGCGTGTGTGTTTCTGTGCGTGGTGCGCGGCGCGTTGTGCAGTGATGCGAACTGGTAAATACTGTCCCGTTCACCTGCTGTTTCTTAAACATTAACGTTAAAATCGAGAAAGTGCAAATAATAAGCTCCACTTTACATTTGTATTAGTGTAATATGAGCCCTGATATTGATGAGCTGATGACGCTCTGAATAAGCCTCTGAGAATTTTACGCACGAGTTCATACACATTTCTGTAGCAAAATTCGTGTTCCATGATTGTTCAGATGTTTAGTTTAACTCCATTTATCCTGCGATCTCACATTTGTTCCTAACATACACAATCTGCAGCCTATATATAGGCTATATAAATGTCTTTAAAATTTGCTTATAATGTGAGATTAATTCATGAAGGATAAAAATAGCTCATGACGGATTTTTAATAAACCTGCCTGTCAAAATGAAGGAGAGAAATTATCCCTAGTGAAACCACTGGTTAGGAGGTTAACATGAGTAAAATGAATGATACAACAATGGGATGGATACAGGAATATATAGGCTCCACAGTTTTGAAGTCTGATTCAGATTTAGTAGACTGTTATGGATGTGGGTGTGAAGTGGGCGCACTGATCTTTCATGAATAGGAATTAGTGAAGTAATTTGTGTTTTGTGCAACATCATATTTAGAATTAGTAATTTATAACAATAATATTGTTATCCCATTATTGATCAAACTCTGGTTTATGGAATTAATGGGTTTGATTGTAAGCTAGCTTAAAGTAGGCTTATATACTATGTTGTTTTTAATATTACAAGCTACCATTCCTATAACAGTTAACACTTGTGTACAACTAATTTAGCTGTTTCATGTTTGTTTGTTTTTTAGGTTCTGCTGCAAGAGGATTAGAGAAGTAGAAGGCCTTCACCATAAAAAAGTAATACAGAGCTAATTGCACCACCTCAGTTTCACATCATGTCTTCCTATTGGACAAAAAGGCGTAGGGTCTGTAAACTTGTCAGTGACACACACAGTGATATTCTGCCGGAATATACCGGTGCACTTGAGTGTCAAACAGGAGATGGCATGAATGTTGAACAGCCCACAACCTCTGCTGTACACCAATTAGATGTGCCATCAACTTCCCATTTACAATTTGAAATGGATCCAACAGGTGGTAGTTTAGCAGGGAATGATGAGGTTGACTCGGAGTACTTACACATGGAGAATGGCAATACGGAAATTAATGTTGATGAGGATGAAATTGGTTCACTTTTCTGTTCTGACTCTAGCAGTGATGATGGTTGTAATAGTGAGGCTGGGCCTAACAAAGATTTGCTAGTAAAGAGTCTGAGATATTGGGCTACGTCATATTCTGTTAGTATAGTTGCGTTGTCTGCTTTGCTATCAATCTTGAGGATGTTTCATCCACTGCTCCCTAAGGATGGTAGAACTCTACTGGGAACACAGACTTGTGTCAAGACAAGTAACATGCAGGGTGGGGAGTACTACCATTTCGGTTTGGAGCAAGGTATTCTTTCCAGACTTAAGTGTCTTTGTTTACCTGGTAGCCTGAAGAGTCTTTTATTACAGTTTAACATCGATGGACTTCCACTTTTTAAAAGCTCAAGACTACAGTTCTGGCCCATAATTGCACTGCTTAAGTGTGATTACACTCGCTCACCTTTTGTTGTTGGGGTCTTTTGCGGCTTAAGCAAGCCAAAGTCTGTTTTTGAGTATCTGCAACAATTTGTAACTGATCTCAAAAGTGTTCTGACTCATGGCATTGTGTGTAATGGAAAGCGGCTCCAGGTACTGGTTTCTTCTTTTATTTGTGACGCTCCGGCCAAGGCATACATCAAGAATGTAAAGTCACATAATGGGTATTCAGGTTGCGACAAGTGTGAGCAAGAGGTGTGTGGTGTAAGAAAATGACGTACCCTGCAACAAATGCACGACTCAGGACAGACGCAAGTTACTGTGCTATGTCTGATGAGGAACACTTGGGACAGAAAGTCAGTCCTTTAACAGGCATTGTGAACATGGTTTCAATGTTCCCAATTGATTATATGCATCTGTGTTGTCTCGGTGTGACAAGAAAATTGCTTAATATGTGGCTAAAGGGAAATCTTACCACCAGGCTTTCTTCACAGATGGCTAACAATATATCAAGTAAGCTGTTGAAGTTAAGATCTCATACCGCTTGTGAATTCAATCGCAAGCCGAGGGGCTTGAATGAGTTAGATCGTTGGAAAGCTACGGAGCTTCGGTCTTTCATGCTCTATTGGGGCCTGTAGTTCTGAGAGATTCCCTCCCGAGTGAATTGTATGACAATTTTATGTTGTTTTCGGTGGCTATGCATTTGTTTCTGTCTCCTAGTATTTCTGGCCAAATGATTGAATTTGCACAGAAGTTGATGATTTCCTTTGTGAAGCATTATGGGCAGTTGTATGGCAGAGATCAAATTGTGTTCAATGTACACCAGCTCATTCATCTAGCCGATGAATATAAAAGATTTGGTTCTTTGGATAACATTTCAGCTTTTCCCTTTGAAAACTATCTGGGCCAAATTAAGCATCTTTTGCGCAAACCACACCTGCCACTCCAGCAGTTAGTCAAAAGGATGTCTGAAGTGCAACATGTTGAAGTTCCGTTTCCAACAGACCAACCAGTCTTACAGAAAATCCATACTGATGGTCCACTTCCTGAACATTTTAGTGGTTACCTACAGTACAAGAAGGTCTCCAGCAGTCGGTTTACCTTGTCATCTCAGCAAGGTGATAATTGTATTGTAGTTGGAAATGCAATTGCTTTGGTGGAGAACATAGTACAAGTAAAAGATGAGGTCTATGTTGTATACAGATTTTTCAGACACCAAGAGTCATATTACACTTATCCATGTGAGTCGTCAAACCTGGGTACTTACAAAGTTAGTGACCCGTGTTGCAGTATTGGTGTTGGAAACCTTGGTTGTATTCAACAAAAGTGTGTTCTGTATCCATCGTCTGATAAAAACTGCCTTATAGCCATTCCTATTGTTCATTTACAGTAGGTTATTGTTGAGGCAGAATCGTTCATGATTTTAAACAGGGCTGTAAAAGTAATTACGATAAATCACAATTCAATCAAAACTGCAATTTAAATAGTCGCAGTTCATTTCATTTTTTTATTTTTTAGAAAGCAAAAGAATCCAAATGAGTGGCATGTTGCATTCACTTGACTTGACAACATTCCTAAAGAACCCTTTGTTAAAAATTGAGGTGATGGTGCAGCTAAGAATTCTATGGTGACTGTCAAAATGCAGATTAATACTTTTGGTTTATGGCTAATGCCATTCACAAAAACTTGCACAAAGTTCATTGTGTTATCTGTAAATGCAGATTTTCTATTTCAGACATTTATTTCAAAAACAGTGTCTCTCCCTTTTATTGTACCCTGCCCTCTAACTGAAAATATTATTTGCAACCTGTTTGAGTGTTCTTTTTGGAATTAAAATTAAAAGTGCATATGCCCTATAATCATTTTACACAGGATGGAAGGTGAGGTGGTGCCATGGGCTGTTGTGTCATTCCCAAATGATGGGACTGCCATAGTTCTTGCCAGCTGGCTAAATGAACATGAAAAAATATTATTGTGGCCTCCAAGAAATAGTTACTCAAGAGCCCTAAAAGAACATATGCAACCGAGCCATGACTGGATACCGTATGAAAATGTTCGGCTTCTAATAACTTGTGGTAAGCATTTTTCAAATAATTTAGTTTTAGTGTGTCTATTTATTGGGTAAAAGCCAAGTTTTATGAAGTTTCCACAATAATTAATTGTTTTCATTTGTATATTTTTGTGTTATAGACTCATACAATAAAGCCAAGCAATATGAAGATAAATATATCCGGTCGGCGTGTGCAACGACTGACCTTGAATCTGAAGAGGAACTAGTTGAAAGACAAAAAACAAGAGCAAAAAGGTACCTTTTAATGAATACCACTGCTTTCAGGTGTTGTTTCAGGTAGTGTGGCTTTAATGCCGAACAATATCAAATTGTGCTTCCTTCCTCCTCTGCAGCGCTAATGTGCCTGATCAATGGGACAACAATACACAGTCCCTGTGTTCTCCCTGCTCTATAAGCAAAGGTGGTTAATCCGTATTATAGGATGAAATAGTCAATATTTGATAACTTTAAGTAGTTACTTGCAAAGTAAGCAGGTTTCTGTTTTGTGCAAAAAAAAAATAGGCTTAAGATTAGCATTATTACTGCAGGTCGGGGCAGAGTGTGAGCTTAGGAGAGAAGACAGGTGAGGTAGAAGTGACTGGGGCCTCTGTGGAGGAGCACAGGAACGTGACCTGCCTATGATAACTGTCTAGACATGGACCCAAGGACGACATTGGACAAACCAGATGTATGTTTTAAGTTTTAAGAGCATAGTAATTGACTTTGTATGACTAGGTAGGACTATCTTATTTACATCTGCATATTATCACTGTGTTAGTTAGTTGTTAGTTACCATATTTTATGTATACATTTTTATCTGTTGAGCACCTCAAATTGTCTATGGCCACTGAATGCATTTTAAATGTTCCCCTGTCCAGAATGCATAGTGATTGTCAATATAGGACTGAACATTCTATATAGCTCATAATGCCCAGTTGCTGAAAATTGTTGTTGTATTTTAAGACAAAATCCTGTGTACATTGAATCAGAAGAGGAGTCAGCTGCTCATAGTACCAAACGAAGATTAGCCAAACGACCTGATATAAGTTTTTCTGGTATGTTTTTTGTTGTTTTGTTATACTGTTGTTGTTGTTGTTTTTAAACTAAAATGATACATTTTTTGCTAAATGGCTGATTCAACCTTTTCTTTTAATCCAGATACACCAAGGTTGAGTCAGTACTCCAAGACCCCTCAACTGAATACTAGTATGTGTTAACTTGTTTAAAGCCACACTGTGGAACATTCCTAGGTTTTATATGCTCCTAAAGTTCTTATACACGGCAGCAATGCTGTTTTGCAGCGGGCTATCCAAATTGAGCATTTGGAGGCGGACCTCAGGTGTTTAAACCTTATGTTTATGTACCTGTTGTCAGAGCAAAGCATCAACATATCCCATTTCCCACCCACAACAAAGTTTGCGCCCACTCACAGAAATGTACAAAACACCTGTAATTAATATTAACAGTTTATTCTATACATTGGTTGAATTATTACAAGGTTTAAAACAAATACAGTACATTCAAATATAATTTGATTTCATTTTTTTCCCAAGGCATATTATTCCCCATTAAAATTTCTATGAGAAACATCAGTAACCATGTCTTGTTTTCTAGGTGACATCAGCATGGGTGATAATCAGGCTGACCACTACATTGGCAAGTGAACAACTTATATTGAATAAGAGTGAATGTTTTTTACTTGGATTGGGTCACGAGTTTATAGACAAGGCCTGTCACAATAACACATTTTGAAGTTTGATATATTGACGCATGAAAATATCATGATAAACAATAGACACTTTCAATACCAACGCATAAAAATGACAGTAAAATCCTAAAATACCAAGCAGCAATAAACATGTAATATAATGTAACCTATTCTACTTAACTTAAAAACTTAAAATCTTAAAATTTTAAGTTTTACAAATAAATGGTTTATTGTGTATCTGTTATTTATTGAACGATAAGTCGATATAGTTATTAGTGTGACAAGACAACCCTATTCCAGACTAATATTTTAGATAAAAAAATAGAGACGGAAAAGTGGTTTATTGCACTATGAACGCCTCTCTCAGTGCTCTTCCTCAACGCAGCATCAGCAGAAGCAGGGACATGGGGACAACGAGGTGCCATTAGCACCGGACTCAGGCGAACACCCACTCATTCCCTATGCTTGATAGAAGTTTTTTTTTTTTCACAGGGACCAACTCTGTATTAAATGACATGCTGCGTTCACAGATGACTAAGTAAGGGATAATGCACACCTCCCCGTCATCCAGTTATTTTATTTATTGTTTGTTTATTTGGTAGGGACAGTGCAAGTTAATGAACAAGCCACACCGGATTGTAGCCTTGGGCTAATTTCCATCCGTCGTCCCCCATGCGCACTCTCAAACACACTCTCATTCATCCTGGCCTATTGTACATGTTTTTAGTGGTAGGGGAAACCTACGCAGACACGGGGAGAACATGCAAACTCCACACAGAAAGGCCCCGGCCTTGGTGGGAATCGAACCGGGACCTTCTAGCTGTGAAGCACGAGCGCTAACCACTGTACTACCGTGCCATAATATTATCCATGCAGGCAATATTTGAGGTACCAAAGTAGTATGTAGGACTTAACGATGGTGCAACCAAATTCATAAACAAGTCACAACAGTACGACTAATCCATTTTTTTATTCTAGTGCATAACTGTTCAGGCACGTCAAAGTAGCAATGTAAATAAGCCTTGTTAAAGAAAAGCCATAACAACTGGCCATGTTCTAAATTTTATTATTTTAGACTTTCCCTTACTGACGGAGCTGGAGGAACCCGGCACATCTAATGTTGGTAAGTAGACATTATCTCTTAAGAGATTACTCATTTCTCAAACCCACACATTTTGATATGCTCATGTATATGTGTATATTGCTATAAATGTATATAGTTTTAATTTTTTTTGTTTATCTTTAGACTATGCACCTGTCTGCAGCACACCTGTGTTTGACTTCACCGTCTTTGACAAAGGTATCCATATGACATGTTCTCTTAATGTTTCTTTTTCGCCTTACCTAAAATAAACTACAATGGGTACCTCCACATGCCTTGTACCTTGCCTTGCCTAATGTCGGCGTGGTTAGGCATCAATGCCATCACTCGCTGCCCAAGTGCTGTTCCAATCTCCATGTCCCCTAGATAACAGCCAGTGACTCAAAACAAGCATACTGGGTTTGCACTAATGACAGACAGATGTGACATTTTTCCCTGATTGTGTCAATGCAGCTCACAAGGCATCATGATGCAGTATATAGGTTAAACTCGGAAAATCAGAATATCATGAAAAAAGTACATATATTTCTGTCATTCTACTTAAAATGTGAAACTAATATATGATATAGACTCATGACATGCAAAGTGACACATGTCAAGCCTGTGTTTGTTATAATTTTGATGGTTTTGGCTTACAGCTTGTAAAAACCCCAAATTCAAAATTGAGAATATTAAAATATTACATGAAATCGATTAAAAAAAAAAAGATTTTAAACAGAAATGTGGGCCCTCTGAAAACTATAATCCTCAGTCCTTTTACTTGAATTACTGCCTTAATGCGGTTGCGTGGCATGGATGCTCTCAGCCTGTGGCACTGCTGAGGTGTTATGAATATGACATCTGAAGCCCATGTCCAGGATCCGTCTGTGTGTGGGGGCTCTTGATGCACTGACTCCAGCCTCAGAAATAAACCCGGACCCATGTACAGTAGTGTTCCATATAATAGCAGTCCAACATGACTAACCAGATTATTCACAGTTTTTGGTATAAATCATAGAACTACATGGACAACAATTTACCAGTAGGTGCAGTAGATTCTTAGAAACACAGACAGACCCAGCATTCATGGTATGAATGCTCTTACTTCTGTGTAGTTGAATATTCAATTGAAAGGGGTGTGTTCAAAATAATAGCAGTGGGGAGTTCAATTGGTGAGGTCAATCATTCTGTGGAAAAACAGGTTTGAATCAGGTGGCTCTTATTTTAGGAAGTCAGCACATGTTATACATGCATTTCACTTTGAAATCCTGAAGAAAACTGAGTCGTTCAAGACATTGTTCAGAAGTACTGTGTTCTTTTGTTAAAAGGTTGATTGGAGGGGTTAAAACTGCTAAAATAATCTCCAACACGTTAAAATGGAAAGCAAAAACACAGAAAGGCAGAAGAAAAATGGAAGACTACCATTCGGATGGATCGGACAATAGCCAGAACTCCTCTACTTGTTTGAATCAGGTGGGCCTTATTTTAGGAAATCAGCACATGTTATACATGCATTTCACTTTGAAATCCTGAAGAAAAATGAGTTGTTCAAGACCTTGTTCAGAAGAACAGCGTGCTTTAGTTAAAATTTTGATTGGAGGGGGTAAAACTGCTAAAATGATCTCCAGCGCGTTAAAAATGGAAAGCAAAAACACAGAGACAGAGACGCAGAAGAAAATGGAAGACTCCCATTCGAATGGATCGAACAATAGCCAGAAAATGGAAGACTACCATTGGAATGGATCGGACAATAGCCAGAACTGCAAAGGCTCAGCCAATGATCAGCTCCAGGATGATCAAAGACAGTCTGAAGTTACCTGGGAGTACTGTGACAGTGAGAAGACGCCTGCGTGAAGCTAATCTACTTGCAAGAAGCCCCCGCAAATTCCCACTGTTGTAAAAAAGACATGTGCTGAAGAGGATACAATTTTCAAAAGAACACGTCATCTGGCCGAAAGAGAAATGGAGAAACATTTTGTGGACTGATGAAAGTAAGATTGCTCTTTTTGGGTCCAAGGGCTGCAGACAGTTTGTCAGACGACCCCCAAACTCTGAATTCAAGCCATAGTCCACTCTGAAGACAGTGAAGCATAGTGGGGCAAGCATCATGATATGGACATGTTTCTCTAACTATGGTGTGGGGCCTATTTATCGAATACCAGGGATCATGGGTTAGTTTGGATATATCAAATACTGGAAGAGGTCATGTTGCCATATAGGGATGTAACGATTCATCGAAAATCGATTTAAAATCGATTTAATATGCGTAAAATGTGAATCGATGTAAAAATTAAAGAATCGATTTTAAAGCCACCCTCAGCTACTCCATTTTGCGCGAAATAGACCGGAACATAGCTCGTTGTTTCTAACACGTTAACTTTTTCTCAAGACAAGCTCCACACCTCCACCCACCTCACCCCCAACACACGCCACACCATGTAAACACATACACGTGTAGACATCGAAGCAGCAGACGCAGCTACGAGATTAGCGTTAGCGGCTAACGCAGAGTTTAGCATTTTGACAGAAGTTTACCAAAGATCGTAAACTGACAAACATCTGACCAACCTGCTCTGATTCTGCTGAAATCCTCCTCAAATGTCTGTTTGTCAAATAATCCAAAACCTACAGGAGCTGTCAGGTCTTTTTCCTCCTTATGTTTACAAAGGCTGCACAGGAGGCTGTGAGGCGTTCGAGGGTGAAAAAACTGCACTGTAAAATTAGTTCTAAATGGTAGTATTATGTTCAAACTGCAAAAAAAAAAAAGGTTTGGTAAAATAAATATAATCTCAAAATATTTGCTTTGCTACACATCTTATTTATGATGAAAACATGTAAATTTACAAGCACTCATGTCAAAATGATTATAGTTCATTTTCATTTCTTGTAATTGTTTGTCATGTAAAGTTCTCTTACTGACACAGTTGCAGTTTGTTACAAGGACAAAAATGCACATGTTAAAACAAAAGAAACTTTGGTATGAATGGTATTTGGTATTTCTAAAAAAAAAGTTTAAAGGTAAAAAAAAAATCGGAAAAAATCGAAATCGGGAACTTAAAATTGGAAATCGAATCGAATCGGGGCTTGAGTGAATCGTTACATCCCTATTGCCATATGCTGAAGAGGAAATGCCCTTGAAATGGGTGTTTAACAAGACAATGACCCCAAACACACCAGTAAGCAAGCTAAATCTTTGTTCCAGACCAAGAAAATTAATTTTATGGAGTGGCCTGCCCAATTCCCGGACCTTAATCCCATAGAAAACTTGTGGGGTGACATCAAAAATGCAGTTTCTGATACAAAACCAAGGAATTGTGGAATGTTGTCAAAGCATCTTGGCCTGGAATACCTGTTGACAGGTGCCAGAAGTTGGTTTGACTCTATGCAACACTGATCTAATAAGCAGTTCTAATAAACTGTGGTCATACAACTAAATATTAGTTCATTGAATCACAGGAAAGCTAAATCTTATGGGGAATTTATTTTTATGTAGTAAATATTGAGCTTGTGCAAATGCAGACACTGCTATTTTTAAATGTTCTACAAAGTACTTGAAGAAATGATACATTTCTCTTCATATTTGATTTAGAAAACCATGGGCAATGCTTCCAATGCATCGTAATAAATCTATTATGAAGATTTTGTGCTTAACTAACGTTTTTAAACACACTGCTATTATTTTGACCACAACTGTATCACTAATACATGTCTGCTCGTTGAGCCCATCACTATTATGCAATGCTGACATTATTTCTGTTTCAATTTTTAGGTTTATCTACAGAAAGGCAGAGCCCTGCTGAGTCACAAAACAAAGAGGACACTACAGTGAAAAAAATGGTGACAATGTTGGCCCAAGTGCTGGTGGAAGTGAAACAAATAAAAGACGACATTCAGTATTTAAAATCTCAAGTCACAGCCAACTCAGCCAACATTGGTGTGTCTCTGGGAGATGTTACACTTGTTCTGCCGCTCAACGACGAACAACAGTTTGACGGGCTGGAAGCTTCACTCCAGGACCAATCAGTTCGTCAGAAAATGGTTAATTTCAAGCCAACTTTGTAGTTTTTAATCTTACTTTTTCCATTTTATTAACATTTGGACTTTGACAAGACTAACCATTTTCTTTTTATTATTAAGATTTCCCGTCTGACTTTAGTTGGGGGAACAAACTCCGCCAGCATGATCCGCAGAATGCTAGCAGCAACCCTAAATAATAGGCTGGCTTGCTGCTTCAACTGGAAGGGAAAAGGGCAAAAGAGAGCCTTCAAAGAAACAGTGGTGCAGGACTGCATGTTTGGTGAGTTGACATCTATCTATTGATCTCTATCTCTCTGTCTAAAGTAGGGGTGTCCAAAGTGCGGCTCAGGGGCCAAATACGACCCTTAGACCGATTTTCGGTGGCTCTCAGGCTTCTTGTTGAATTGGCACATATTACAAGAGATGGTATTTATTCTACAAGTTTCATAGTTCTACACAATTATTTTATTGTAGAAAAGAGCTGGTTTTAAGGCTCCAAGCTCAAATGAAGATGTGGGACACAACCTAAAAACCCAGCTAAACGCTCTCAGTTTAAGTTTTCACCGCATTGACCACTATTCTGTGGCCCTCCACACCATATACACTTCAATATGCGGCCCTCGATGAAAATAGTTTGGACACCCGTGATCTATAGCCACTTTTCCACTGGAAGACACTACACAGCCCAGTGCCTGGTTAACCCGGTTGGGTGAGCTTTTCAACTGCCAAGGTCAGGGCCAAACAGGTATAAGTTCAGGACCGATCTCTGTCTGTGGCCAAAGCACTGAACCAAGACTCTCTCTCTCTCTCTCTCTCTCTCTCTCTCTCTCTCTCGCGCTAACGTTCGCTCTATCTCTCGCTCTATCTCCAGCTCTGTCTCTCGCTCTAACGCTCGCTCTGTCTCTCGCTCTATCTCTAGCTCTGTCTCTCGCTCTAACGTTCGCTCTATCTCTCGCTCTAGCTCTATCGCTCGCTCTATTTCTCACTCTATCTCTCCCTCTATCTCTCGCTCTATCGCTCGCTCTATCTCTATCTCTCGCTCTATCTCTCGCTCTATCTCTCGCTCGCTCTATCTCTGTCTCTCGCTCTATCTCTAGCTCTATCGCTCGCTCTATCTCTCGCTCTATCGCTCGCTCTATCTCCAGCTCTATCTCTCGCTCTATCTCTAGCTCTAACGTTCACTCTATCTCTCGCTCGATCTCTCGCTCTATCTCTCGCTCTAGCTCTATCTCTCGCTCTATCTCTAGCTCTATCTCTCGCTCTAACGTTCGCTCTATCTCTCGCTCTAGCTCTATCGCTCGCTCTATTTCTCACTCTATCTCTCCCTCTATCTCTCGCTCTATCGCTCGCTCTATCTCTATCTCTCGCTCTATCTCTCGCTCTATCTCTCGCTCGCTCTATCTCTGTCTCTCGCTCTATCTCTAGCTCTATCGCTCGCTCTATCTCTCGCTCTATCGCTCGCTCTATCTCCAGCTCTATCTCTCGCTCTATCTCTAGCTCTAACGTTCACTCTATCTCTCGCTCGATCTCTCGCTCTATCTCTCGCTCTAGCTCTATCTCTCGCTCTATCTCTAGCTCTATCTCTCGCTCTAACGTTCACTCTATCTCTCGCTCTATCTCTCGCTCTATCGCTCGCTCTATCTCTCGCTCTATCTCTAGCTCTATCTCTAGCTCTATCTCTCGCTCTAACGTTCACTCTATCTCTCGCTCTATCTCTCGCTCTATCTCTCGCTCTATCGCTCGCTCTATCTCTAGCTCTGTCTCTAGCTCTGTCTCTAGCTCTGTCTCTCGCTCTATCTCTCGCTCTATCTCTCGCTCTATCTCTCGCTCTATCTCTAGCTCTGTCTCTAGCTCTGTCTCTCGCTCTATCTCTCGCTCTATCTCTCGCTCTATTGCTCGCTCTATCTCTAGCTCTGTCTCTAGCTCTATCTCTCGCTCTAACGCTCGCTCTAACGTTCACTCTATCTCTAGCTCTATCTCTCGCTCGCTCTATCTCTCGCTCTATCTCTCGCTCTATCTCTCGCTCGCTCTATCTCTCGCTCTATCTCTCGCTCTAGCTCTCGCTCTATCTCTATCTCGGTCTCTCGCTCTATCTCTCGCTCTATCTCTCGCTCTATCTCTCGCTCTGTCTCTCGCTCTAACGTTCGCTCTATCTCTCGCTCTATCTCCAGCTCTATCTCTCACTCTAGCTCTCGCTCTATCTCTCGCTCTCGCTCTATCGCTCGCTCTCGCTCTATCTCTAGCTCTGTCTCTAGCTCTATCTCTCGCGCTGTCTCTCGCTCTATCTCTAGCTCTATCTCTCGCTCTATCTCTATCTCTATCTCTCGCTCTATCTCTCGCTATCTCTCTATATCTCGCTATCTCTATCTCTCTATCTATCTCTCTATCTATCTCTAGATAGAGAGCTAGATAGATAGATAGATAGATAGATAGATTTGTTTTTGCTTAAAATGAAAACACCCATTTAAAATTCTTTGTAATTTGATTCTAACAAGTCCTTTTTTTCTCCAGTGGCTGCTCGTCAGTTTGACCGCAGGTTATCTGAATTCACCTTCAGCGACATAGTAAAGAAGTGGCTGCGGTATGCACCAGATCGCAAGGAGGGCGTGAAAAGACAAGTGAGAAAGGATAATTAAAGACTGAAAAGGGGCGGAGGGACTGTTCCTAATAAGTGTGGAAAAACACATTATATTATCTAAAAAATTGCAGTATTGAATTGAGACAAAGTGATAGCTTTTTTTTTTTATTGTGATCAATTTTGCAGCCCAGAGTGGTTTTCCACTGTTCAGTGTTTCTTCAACTATTCCTTTTCAAGTTCCGATGCTTGTAAATGTGTCATGTTCTTTTAATCTGTACAGAGTTACTAGCACACATGCATTTATTGTGTGTTTTTTCTCAATGAAATAACTTTAATATGAGCAATGTTATTTAGCTTTAAGGTTTTAGATGATAAAAAATACTGCTTATCTGGCATGTTTTCAGATATAGCTAATTATAATCTAAGAAGTACTGGTACCGAATAATTTGTCTTATTTTCTCTTGTAAAAATACATTTCATTGTGCTATTCAGGCCAGAAGAACTTATTACTAGTTTTTGAATATGCAATCATTGAACTAATATGTCTGTGTTTTACATATCCTGTTCATTAATTTTTCACACGGCGGTCAATGTTTTGCTAGTTTAGTTTAGTTTTCAAAAAGACAAAACTCACACCGTAGAATTTTTATGATGTTTTGTTGCGAGGAGCCGGAGATATCCTGAAAGTAGCTACAACATTGCACTGTAAAAGCTGGGTTCCCATGCTAATTCATTCACAAATATTGACATGTTTTATGTCCACATGTCTGTGCAAGGAACTCGCGATGACGCTATAATCCAAATATGGTCATTTCCTTTCTGGTAGACACCCACTACGAAAGACTAAAATTAGGTTTGCATTCCACTCTTGCAACAATTTCTCCACTATAGTAGCTCCTCTCAACAAAATAAAACCATACATTTCAATCTTAAAATCACAAAATCTATTTTCATGGTAATGTAAAATGACAGATAACTTGCAATACATTTATTTATCATATTTATAACAGTTATAATCAGCAAATGTTTCAAATTAATACCTCTACATTTATTTATTTTTTCCCTATTCACCTGCAGTGTCTCGCCTTAATGATCAAACTACTGAAATTTTGAAATAAAAGTTAAACTAAAAATAATCTGTTTTAGAGCATTCTTTGAAATAAATAAGGCATACTTATGCCTTATTTGAGCTACAAGTGAATCTCTTTCGTTTGGTGTTTGCATTTTTCTAACATGGGTGTTGGAAAAAAAAGTTGATATTTGCGCATATTGGACCTTGTGGTTGTATGAGTGGTCAGGATAACTTGTTTTGTAGGTTTTCTTGTTTTGTAGGCTTCGTCAGCACTGCAGTGAAAACCTTTCACACAACTGATCCTGGAGCTTCAATGAGACCACTGTGATGGAACGTAAAGGCGCCATGTTGACCACTCATACAGCTGCTTGGTCACTACAAGGTCAAATACGAACAAAGATCAACTTTTGTCCCCACATAAATAAGTTGCATAATGCACCTTTAAATAAAATGTTCTTATGGCCCAGCAACACGCATGTTTTTTTAGGTAGCTTTGGAGTGTATTTCATTTTGGTTTAAATAAGGTATACTAAGCTATATAGAAATTACATTGTTTCAATGTCAAATCAATCAAATTATAGTGGAAAAGACATTACATCCATGTTGATTCAATGTTGATAAATGGTTGAAAATTCAGCGTTGTTTCAATGTTGATAATTCCAGTTGATCTGATGTTGTTTCAATGTCATAATCAATGGAAGATCAACGTTGGATCAACATTCAACATAACGAGCAACGTTGACGCCATTTCAACGTCAGAAATCAACGTTGATTCAACGAAAAAGCCTGACGCTAGATCAACGTTGATTCAACGACATTTTGCTATCTGGGTAAAGCCTTATTAAAACAAGAAAGCGGCATGTATTCAGTCCAGCCCAGTGGCGTAGCCAGAAAAAAGACACTGGGTGTGCACCAGCAAACACTGGGTGTGCCAAATTTATTCTCAACAAATAGAACTTTTTTTTTCTTACTGTGTACATGTAATGCCCCTCTGACGGGGGAAAATGTTGCCAGTTTCATAATTTGCTTAAAGCAGAGTGGCAAGGGCTCCCCTACAGGCCTGCAGGCAAAACTAATAAATTCCGACTTACATATTCAAAATCAATGGCTGGCATTAACTTGTATAATCAAACACATTCTCAACTTCTGAAATACATCATAATAACTTTTCAACCTTTAAACACATGTTTTTAACGCGATTTAAATGAGTTGTTAACACTTTTCACATGTATTTCCTGTCATATTTATAAGTAAACCTGTTTATCTTATCCTGTTTATTTCTTACTCACACTATCACATGTATTATTTAAGCATCTGAACTTCCCACCTTCTTATTGCAGCTTCACAAGGCAAGGCGGCGTGGCTTGGCCTTGAATAGGTTAATTATTTCATCAGAGTCCAGTTTGTCTGCAAGTAGTAGCTAGGCTACTAACACTTTTATCGCTCCTGCAGTGCTCGCTGTGCGGGAGGGTCACAGTCAGGTCATTAGGTTGGTTGCCAGGTGCAGGTGTCACAACCCCCTTCGCCTGATAACACTTTTTTATTGATTGATCGAGTTAATATGCCCAGTGCAGGTGTCGCAACGCATCGCCTGGTGGCAATTTTTACAAATTGATCGACTGGTTATCACACGTTAGGAAAAGCTACATACCGTAAATCCTCTAATATAGACCGGGGCCTTTATTTACTCAAGCACATCAAGGACCAGGCCTTTATTGGAACCAGGCCAAAATTAGACAGGCCTTTATTTTTATCTGAGCAAAACGGACGACCAGTAGAATAAATAAAAACGAGATTTGTGTCCATTGAACCTAAAATATTAGGTTCATTTATTAATTAACATTGCAAACAGTCTCCCAGCGGAACATTGACGCTTTTATTTTTGTAGGGACAACAGGAAGCGTTTCGCTGCTGTTAGCGGAACATTGACATCAATGTCACTGCAGGTTTCTCTTTTTTTTCTTTTTTTTTTACCGCGGACCGGATTATTTGTTGTTATCTCGTGTAAAGGCGAGTTTAGACGGAGCGTTTGCGTTTGTGTTCGATTATAAAACAGAACCGAGAGAAGACGAGTCGCGCCGATCGGAGGAGTTACTTTGAGGTGTGGAACTTACCTGCACACGGAGAAGCTGGATGAGCTTTGAGGACTTTATTAAAACCCTGCAGGGTCACACAACATTTTTATAGTCACAGAAGGTTTGAAAAGTGGCTAAATCTGTCTCAAAGTTACGCTTGGATCAGCTCCGCTCCGCAGCAGCGTTCCCTCTCTCGGCCCTGGTTCCCGTTTGTTTACTTCATGCACGTGAGTTATCGTTTACACGAGTATGAGACAAATTCCGAACATGGGAAATTCTACCGCTATAGTTTCTAATAATAGCCCCGGCCTGTTTTAGAGACCGGCTTTTATTTGCCTCCGTTACGTTATATGTACAAAAAAAAAAATGCATTCAGTTTTTTTGGGTGTGCCAGCTGGCTCTGTGGGTGGCACTGGCACACCCTGGCACACCCGTGGCTACGCCAATGGTCCAGCCAAAAGATTCACAAATGCAACAAGATGCTCTGCACACAGTGTCAAAAGACTACCTCTCTCCTATACCCCCAGAAAATAGTGGCGCTAAACCCAAATATTCTTTACCTGACAGACAGGGAGGACAACCACAAGCTGTAAATCACCAGCAAAACCGGAGTCATGTTTCTCCTGGGCTTACACTGCCCTCTGGTGGTCGTTCTCAGTATTACTCCCTGCACAATACCATTCCAGTGACACTAATGAACTTGCAAGGTATTTAGTGAAGAGCCAGTTGCTAACATCAGAACTTGGCAAGTTTGATGACCAGCCTGAAAACTACCTGTCCTGGAAATCATCATTTCTCTTTTTTTAATTTTTTTTAATTTTTTTTATTACATTTTAATACAATTACAAGAATGAAAACATAAAAGAAAGAAAAGTTATATTCGAAATCTAATATATACGGTTTACAAATACAGTAGGTGTTAAGGTGGGTGGGGTTGGGGGGGAGGGGGAGAGTATAGTAAAAAAATAAAAATAAAATTATTCGGGTTGCGTTTTTTATTGTTTCAGTTCTGCCTTGGTTTGCGGAGTTTCTGTATATGTATGTGAATGTGTATGCAATGCAGGGGTGCATAGGTGCTATGTCGAATGTGGTCAAATTAGTCTATATGTAAGTGTAATATATAAAAAAAAAAAAGTAAAATAGGCTACAATGTCATTCAATGGGAAAGAAGAAAAAAAACACCCATATATATTTATATTTATCTATATATACATCATCATCATCACTATCACTATCATCATCATCATTGCTACAATCATTACTTATTGCTAATATTTTATCTTGCTGAGTTTTGGTGAAAAATAATAATAGTAGAATAAATGACAATAATAATAAATAAATAAATAAATAATATTAATAAAAATAAATAAACAAATAATAATAATAATAAAAAGCAGAGCGTGTTGCGAGACGGGCTCACTCAACAGGCCCTGCTTGTCCTCTTGTCAGTCCTATACTGTGAGGTGCATTAAAAAAACAAGACATTTGTGGGCCGATGAGGTGGGAGATACCCCACATCGGGCCCACTTCTTGTCTGCCCTGTTGCTCTCTAGGTTATGTATATTTGATTTATTTATTTATTTATTTTATAAATATAATATTATACATATTCTTTTTCTTTCCTTCTTTCCTCTCTTTTCCAGTACCTGATCGTAATCTCGGATATAATGTGTATAGTTTGTTCAGATATCCAATTTAAGTGAGAAAGAAAATGTAAATAATAATAATTATAATAATTATAATAACAATTATAATAATAATAATAAGAATAACAATAATAACAATAATAGTGACGTGAGGAAGTAAATAAATAAATAAATAAATATTTGGAAATAAATGATCCTAAATACATATATAAATAGTAATAATAACTGATTTTAACTTATCTATTTGGAGAGGGTGTGCGAGAGTGTATGTATGCGTGCATGTGTGTGTTTGTGTATGTGTGTGCAGGTGTGTATGTACGTCTGTTTATATGTGAAGGATTATAAGAATGTGAGTGGCACTTTTAGTCTCTTTGGTATATTAATTTGTGTTGGGTGTTGGGGATTAAATTGATGTTGAGAAATTGCTGGGGTTGATGTCAAATGGCTAATGAATGGTGACCAGGAGTATGTAAAGGAAGTCATGTCATCATCATGGCGAGCTGCTATTTGAGAGGATGTTATGTATTGAGTAAGAGAGTTGGTCCAATGATTGATGTTGATTGTGTGTTTTGTTTTCCAGTTTTGGAGTATTATTTTCTTGGCGACAGTTACAGCGGGTGCCACTTTGTTTTGTCGCCTCCCGCGCGTGAAACACACGTGATATCACGTGTGAATCACGCGTCTTTTTTTTTTTTTTTTCCCCAGTGGCTGCAATGACCCAAACAACCACCAGGTGGCACTTGTGAGCTCTTTCTTCTCTCTTCACCGCCTGGTACACGCGGATAATGGAGCACAGCAGAGATAATGGTTTTCACTCATAACCCTACTCTTTTATAACATATTATAAGCCTTGTATATCTCGCATTGTAATAGCCTACATGTTTGTGCTGTAGCTGTGTCGGCGAATTACTCGCTCAGGTAATGAGGTATAAGTCCGCATGGAAACATATTTGACAGTGAGAATACGGTGGCCTCATGGGTAGAGTACCTGGCTCTAAATAATCTTAGTGTTCTTTCGTGGGTTTGAACCCCGGGCACTGAATGCTGTTTTTTTTGCCTTTTCTCTTCAACGTGGATACATATAGCAAAAAGTGGCAGATAATGCAGCGACATGCTCTATTTCATGAGACACAAAACATGGAGAGAAATGATTAAATATACAAATGATTCTTTTGCTAAACAGCCCTAACCGGCCCCATTCATTTTCAATGGTAGTGCTAAACCACTGCCCTCCTTGCAATTACACGTTTGGCCTGCGGCGTCGCTGTCCCGGCGGCTCCGTTTTTGCTAGTAATTTTCCAGTTCTGGCATTGGCGTCCCGTCCCGTGAGTAACAAAACGGTAAGCAACTTTTCTTCCCAGATGGGTAATCTTTTCACTGTTTTAGTCATTTAAGTTTGCAAAACACTCTGATAGATTGTCTTTTAGAACAGACATTTGAGTAGTTTTTATGGTTAAGTTACTGTCATGCTGTTTCAACGTAGCTTTATTTTTCATTATGTTTGATGCCCTTACTCAGTGTAGAACACTTTTTTTTTTATCACTACTATTTCATTATTACCCTTTTCACTACTTTACACGTAGTTGAGTGTGTTTAATTGTTTACAGTAACGCGGTTGCGATGTATTGACTCGATCAGTCACATGTAGTAATTCTACGCTAAAGCTAACATTTATTCCTGGATTTGTCAGGGTTTTTTTATGATTTTGGTTAATATGGTACTTTGTTTATCATCCTTTAGTTTTAGGGCTCAAATCAATAAGTACGTGCGTAAACAATGTTACAGTAGACCCAAAGTCGGAGTTTTTTTTTTATTGTTGTTCACTCGACTGCAACTTGGATTAAAAGCTTTTTGTGCTACGTTTATATTTGATTTATTGCTGTCATGTACTGTAACGTTATGAGTTAGAGTAATAAAATACAAAGCTACTCACAAATCAAGTTATTTCATTCACGTTGTTATCCTGATTGTTTTGTTTGTGTACTAATTAAATTGAGGCATATAATTTGTATTTTTTTATAATGCTTTGTAATATTGGTTGAGTGGTATCATGATAAACAACTAATCTAATGGAATTAGATATATTACTTGTACTTCAACATTTAACATCTTATAATGATGTAATTATAGTAGTTTGATTGGTGAATGATTGCCCACTATGTTCTTTTAGTTGTTTTTTTTAAATTAATATTTCATGGTTTCTGATTACAATTTCTTGTGTCATTTCAGAGAAAATGAAGAAGACAGTTGTTTTCCCTGCCGAGTCAATGTGGTTTTCCGCAAGGGCCCAACGACCACGTTCCGGTCACTTTCTGCTTTGTTCCTCTCATGTGTGTTCTGCCTAAAGTCCAAGTGACTATGAATTGATACCATCTGCGATGAGGGTAAGTGACTTTTTTATTATGCATGGTTGTGAATATGTGTGAAGTGGTGAGTGCTGTTTTGTATTTTAACATTTGATGTGAGTGCTTCCCCTCCTCAAATTATGTTTATTCTAGATAATGTGAAACGTTAAATAATCTCAAAACATGACAAGTCAGCAAACGAGCAGGAGAAGTAACAGCTGAATGCTGTGTGTTCATTTTACTAACATTTGGTTAAACTGTAAATGATTTAACAAAAATAAAAACTAATTGCAGTTTCTTCTCATAGCTGCTTAGTCCGTGCCCATTGCCCTGGAGGAATCAGGAGATGGTCCACCCAAAACACTTTACAATAACTCAGTGTATAACTACAGCTCAGCCTTTACAGTGGATACTTTAACCTCTCTCCTCTCTCCAGCTGTTCCAGCTGCGGTGCCTCTGAAGTCCCTCTGCCTCTTCCACAAGAGCTTAAGTTTCTGCTCCTGAGGCCAGAAACACCTCAGTTCCAGGTCTGTTTTGTGATACATTTCTTACATACCACGATGCACCTTCTGTATTTAATTTTTTAATGTTTACTCCAGAAACTCTTTCCCCTTCTGATACTCCTCCTACAGCGCTCATTCAGCCCGACTCAGAGCCTTCCAATGAAGAAAGACAGCAAAGTGAGAATGTCATTTCAGGTTTCCCCCTCAACGATTACAGTACATCAATCAATCAATTTATTTCTAAAGTGCTTCACAACCAAAGCTGTGCTGTGCACAAACAAAGCACCATATTATTGATATAATTAATGACACATTTAATAACAAACCCAGTTAAACATGAAGTAGATTATTGCAAGAGACACATTGCTTTCTGCTGTTGTTCATGTGTGGCCTTATCTATAAGGTGGAGGAGTGGGAAAATGGTATAAGTGCTCAGACGAGTATAAATTGAATAAAGCTTTTCTTTTTTTTTCATCATTTAGCCCGTCCAGCCATCCAGCGTCCAGTCCAGCCCACAGCTGCAGTCAATAGGCCACTCCTCCGCTGCTTCCCACTGAGCAGGAGCTCAGCGAGTGGAACTGCTCTCACCAGGCTCTTCAGCTTAATCCTGTGCCATGTACTACTACTGCTGCGACAGCTCCCACAGCCGCTGCTGCTCTGGCTTCCTCTATAGACGCTGACGCAAAAACAGGCTCACATCCAAGTTAGGTAACAGCCCACTAGCTATGTCAAAACAATGTATAGTTTAATCAAATATAAAATAGATGACATTCGTATTCTATTTCTCTTTGTGCCTAGAGCCCACACCTCTGCTGCTCCCGCTGCCCATCAAGCCTTCTCCATCCGCAGCCCGTACCGGACCAGTGAAGACAGGAGGGAGGGTTTTTGTGTTGGACCACAAGCGCTGGCCTGCTCCCATGAAGGCAGTTATGATGGTCGTCTCAATAAACACCGCGGACAGAAGGACATGTGAAAATTGTGGATCAGGAGTATGCCACACTTGTCCACAACTCCAGCTCTGATCCCAACAGCCTGCTGCACCCAACCACCAGATTAGACATATCACAATACATCAAACACACCTGCAAACAACTAAACACATCCTCATCACTGAACACCAGTCCGGAAAAACTTGAGGAAACACAGACACTGTGGCAGTCTCTCACAGCAGTAGCACAACGGTGCTGTCACCATGCCGCCTGCCACTGTGAATCCCCCCCCCCCCCCGCTCTTTCCAGTCGCCTCATCTCTCACTCAACACGCCATTGAGAAGATTGTGCTAGACATCATGGAGAAGCAGCAGCCAGCCCCTGAGCTAAAGAAGCCAAAAAATGTTTGTTTGTGAATATTGTTTATATGTTATATAGTAAACTGACCTTTTTTTAAATAAAGTGAAATTAGTCCTTTATTTCATACCTGGTTCATAATATATCCAATACTATTATTACATCTATTATTTCCCTTATTCGATATAGTACGTTTTTTTATCACTACTACAGTATGGTCATTACTCCTTTTCACTACTTTACACGTAAGTTTAGTGTGTTTAAAGAGAGACATCTACGCATCCACCGCCGCCCTGATTTCTCAGCCTATTTACAAATGAATAGACCCTGCGTCACACCTTGGGAGGGTGTCATGCAGTTAGATCTAATGACATAAAATAACCTCCTAAAACCCCCACCTTAACTGAGGGCATTTCTCCAGTTCAGCTTTCACCCAAATTCTAAAAGCGTATATGGCAAGCACGTGGCGCGGACCCATTGCAAATCATTACTGCCATGTTCGCCAATTCATAAATTTGTGCAGCCGTACATGTGCAGTAGCTGTTGCTTTTGTACCCTATGGATACATTGTATTCACTGAACTATGGCCTTTTATTATTTAACCTTAATATAGAACTATTAGATTTAGAACAAACAAATAAATGTTCAGTGTGGGACAAATTTGGCAAATTACAGCAGTATGCAGTACATATTGTTTAAATCAATAAAATATAACATTTTGTGAATACTTTTTGATTTTTATCAGAGTAAAATGATTAAACTTCTTGGTATTCTATTACTTAGAAATAGCATTCAATACTCACCGTTTAAACATAAATAAAAACATAAAAAGTTTAAATTTAGCCTGAAGCGGATTCGTACCCCGGTCGCTGATGTTGAGAGTATTCATAAATCCCGTTTCCCACAGAGGCTGGTGTTGATTACTTGACATTTCAGTATAGAAAATGGGCTCGTTTCGGTGGGAGTTAAGAGGTGTTGGTGGGGCGTTTAGCATGACCGCGCCGACATTTGACTGCGTTGCAATTTCTTGTATCTGTCATAAAGTGAAAGGAGCCTGTGCTCTTATAGTAGGAACAAGACATTTTAATAGCTATCACTGAGGTGCGTGTGCGGGACCGGACAACGTGAGAGCTTGTAAACATGTAAACTTAAAAAAAAATAAAATACTCACGCGGTTACTACAGTATTGTAAAAAAAATGTAAATGTCAAAAAATGTAATCATTAATAATAATTTAGAGAAGCTTTCAACTGGAGTATATTTTGGTTCAGGTGGGAGTTTGAACCTGCTCATTCTGCACCAAATACTGGCGTTATTGACTGAGCTATTAGGCCACAGGGTAGGTCATATTTTTATTTTAGGTTATAAACTGGTGTTCATTGAATAAAGGATTAGAAAAATAAAGCACAACATTTGGGGGTGGCTCACAAAAAATTACATTTTTGCGCGATTAGATACATAACATACAAAACTGGGGATTAGTTGCCCCATTCATAACGTGATTGCAGCCAGTGAAGTGCGTTTGAATACCAGCAAGTAGCAGACAGTGGCGGGCATACTTTCACACCACTGTTAGTTGTGGGAATTAATTGGACAGAGATGTTTGTGATATTCATTTACAAAACCTTACTGTTCAGTCGATTGTCAGAACTTATTATTAACAGTGATATTGTGTGCACAAAAACCAAAATGCAGAATAGTGTTTTAAAAAAGGAATATGAAATCAATGCAAGGATATTTATTTGTCCAAAGATTTATACAGTATTACATGAATACATAACAGTATATTGAAACATAAAAATTGTAAAAAAAAAAAAAGAAAAGAAAAAAAAAAGCACGGAGCCAAAAGCTGCCTCAGACGGGAGTCGTAACCCCGTCTAACAGCGTGCAGTCTGTTGCACTCACCATACGCCAGCATTACTCACCACTACCAGGCAAAGTTTACAAGCAGTTTTATAGCTCAGTTTACGGCGCGGCAGAGCTGAAGTGGACTTCACCTGCCACCTTTGGCATAAGATGTATTATATTCACGCAACGCGTGACACACGGGAAAAGCGGAAGAGGACGACAAAACAAAATGGCATGACTGTAGGGATGTGAGTAGACTGTTCTTATTATAGGCCAGTATTGTTGTTGTTGAAGTAGAGACCTAAGTAAACAAAGCGAGGGAAGTTAAAGGGACTCTGCAGCTCAGCGATGTTGGAGAGTTTTTGTTGTGATAGTGTTCCAAAAAAGCCTGTACAGGAGTGCATTTCCCCAAAGTGCATGTAGGTAGGTATCAGTGCCCCCATAGTGCATTGTGACAGATGGCTTGTATGCTGCTAGTCCCAGTTTTATGCATCCTGTGTTGTGTGAGTGTGACCTGTGTATGACTTTATATATGTTAATTGCAGAATTGGTGTTGGGGTGTCATAGAAAGATGTTTTACAAAGCTTCTTGTTCCAGTGTTCCTGTGTGAGTTCTTGTATTAAAGATCTAAGTTCCATTTTTCTGTAGTAAATGTATTGTATCAGAGTTGAAATGTCGGTATAATTTTGAGGTGAGTTTTTTATTTCTTTAATGTCTTTATTGTTTTCGATATAGTTGGGATGGGTTAAATGTGTTATATTTTATGTTATTGTATTTTTAATTACAGATTTAATTGAGGTATTGAAAAATTATTGCTGTCAATTGATATTGTTCTCTGAGCTGCGTGAATGTTATGAATTTAATTGTTTTGAATAAGTGGCGTAGGTGAGTGATGCCTTTTGTTCCCACATGTGTTAGTGAAGAGGTTTTGTATTAAATTGTAAAATCCGATTTGCCATATGGGAGTGTATTCTACAGGGTGATGTGAGGAGTTAGTTATTTAATGGTTTTCACCAGCTGTCAGAAGTAGTTGAGATGACTTTGCTTTTAAAACAGACGGTGTTTTTCAGTGTTGTTTATTTTAAAGAAGGTTATATCTGCCAGAGGAAGGTGAGTGAAGTATGACGTTCGCAATTGAGTCCATGTATTGTTGTGTGTGGTTGACCACTTAATAGATACTTGTAATTGATTGGCCAGAAGTAGTGGATGAAATGTGGTGCTTCTAGTCCGCCTTGAGCTTTGTTTTTTTGTAAAGTGGTGAGTTGATTTGAGCTTTTGTTTTTCCAATAAAAACTTTTTGCACATGGAGGTGAGTTTATTGAACCATTTGTCGGGAGGGTGTTACTGGGATGTTTTAGAGATAAATAATTTAGTTTCGGGAGTATTTTCATTTAACAGATGCTATTCGTCCAATGAGTGTTAGTGGTAAATTGTCACCTTCCAGATCATCTTCATATTGTTTGAGTATTGGGTTATGATTAAGTGAAAACGGACTCTGTCAGCCTGAGAGGGAAAACGGTTATACCCAAAATACTTGATATTACCAGTGTGCACTTCAGAAATGAATCCTGACTGCTGAGTCACAGCATTGTCTAAAGGGGGAGATTATTGATTTATTCAGTAACTATAGTCTGCACATCGAGAGTAGTGGTGATTATTTTTAAATGTTTCTTGTAGTGATTCTTGTGGAGTTTGTAGATAGAGGAGAATGTCATCTGCGTATGGAACTAATTTGTGTTGTGACCTGAGACAGTTGATTCCTTATATGCGTTGGTTTTGCCGTATTGCAGTTCAAGGGGTTCTAAAATATGCAAGAGAAGAGGGAAGAGAGTGGGACATCCTTGCCGTGTGCCCCTATGCAGTGGGAATGTGGAAGAGATAAATACCATTAGTAGTAGACATGGCCTTTGGTGATGTATAGTACATTGATCAGTGGATGAATTGACCTCCCCGAAAAGGCCAAAATTGCGAAGGTGTATAGAAATAGATATTCCAATTTACCTGTCGAATCCTTTTCTGACATCGAGTGAAGTTTATGATTCGTATCGGGTATGTTGATGTGTGAGATGTAATGAGATTGAATATCTACGAAAATTGTTCAGTATGAATTTCTATTTTTGATGATCCTGTCTGTCATGGGTTTATTATAGTGGAGTAACCTTTTCTAAGTCTGGAGGCAAAGTGCTTTGTGATAATTTTAAAAATCTGTGTTAAGTTAGTGATAGCGGCTGTAACTAGTGTTGAGTTGGGTCTTTGTCTGGTTTAAGTAACAGGTTATAGCTGCAGTGTTCAATGTGAGATGGATTTGAGATGGTTCTATTCCAAACAGCACGATGATGAGTGGAGTAATTGTGACCAGAAGTGTTTTATAGAATTCAGAGGATAACCATCAGACCGGGGGCTTTATTATTTTGCATCTGAAGAAGAGCTTTACTGTAGCTCATGTTTAAAGTTAGAGGGGGAATCTAAGAAGTTTACCATATCTGTGGGAAGTTGTGGTAGTGTAAAGGTTTTTGAAGAATGATTGCATTCAGTTGGGTTAGGTCTATTTCCTGAAGAGTACAGTTTTTCATAAAATAACCGGAATGTATTATTATTTTCATAATTGGTCAATGAGTGAGCTGCTGTTCTTGAGGTTTGTATGATTACTATCATTGATTTATCTTTTTTACGTTGTAATAAGTTTAGATATTTCCAGATTATATTTTTTCTTACTAGTATCGAACTTTGAGTTGTTGCAACATGAAGTGTTTTTTTCCTGTAAAAAGTTGTCCAATTGCAATTGAACATTTTTTATTTCATTTTATTTGTTCGCAATTTTTCTGATAGGAATTCAAGTTTTTCTTGTAATTGCTGATTGCAATTTATTTGTTCTTTTTCTTTTTATAGCACGAGTATGATATCAATTTTCCTCTTTAAAGTTATGCTTTGGCTGTTTCCCATAATTTACTGCTGGTGTCTCTGGGGAGTCATTCAACTCCATGAAGAATGTCCACTCTCTCTCGATCATCTGATTGATATTGGGTCTTAGAGGGAATTATTAAGCGCCACTCGAGGAGGTTAGTTGTATTAAACTGTAGAGTGAGGGTAACTGCGTGCCATGGTCGCTATATCATAAGTGGGTGTATTGATGTGTCTTTTACCTTAGGCAGAAGAGTTTACTTAAAAAATGTAGTCAATCGTGAGAGGAGTTATGAACCTGGAAAATATGTGTATTGTCTTTGGTGTGGATGTGGACAATCTCCAACTGTCGCCAAGCCCATATTCCTGCATGTATTGTTTTATTGTATCAGTGGAGTTCCAGTGTCGGAGCTTCCTGTGGTATGGAGCGGTCCAGGTTTGGGTCTTAGTTACGGTGTTAAAAATCTCCAGCTAAAATGATATTTGAATCATCATTTCTCAATGCGTCGAGACCCATTGAACTTAGCAACAGAAGAAAATCGATCTCCTAATAAGTCACTTTGGTCCTGAATCCACCAAACATGCACAATGCATTAAAGCAGTAAATATAAGCAAAACCATTAGTGGCAGTAAAGCTTATATGGCAAGAGATTGGAAGAGGTGTTATGGATCGCCAGAGGCTATAGAGGGCGCTCTATCGCAAAACTGGATCATTCCCCAAAATAGGGACCCAAAGACAGTCGTAAACTAAGAGAGTGATGGACTTGCTATGGAATTAATTCAGGCAAAAGAAGAGGATATCTGTTATAGGACTCTCTTATCTGACACTGCAAGACGGGTCGCGCCCAATCATGGATAAACTGCGTTTGGACTTACAGGACAAAGGATGAATGGAAGGTTCACGTTACAACAGCAGTACAGGTGACTTTCCCCCCCTTCACATTCTTTCTTAATTTCATTAGAAACTTCAAAGCAAAGGCACGCAATGACACCGAGCTTCAGTCTGCAGCGCTTGCTCACCACTGGAGTTAAGGGACAGGTACAGTGGACAAGTCAAGGTTCAACGCAGAATAGTGTCTGTGCAAAAACTATGTTACTGCCCCCACCCAATTGAAGGCCAGACAAACGCTGCCCTGTGCATAATAAACCACATGCCTATACAAGCAATGCGGGGCTTTTAGAGAAAAGAAAAACCTCTTTCAGGGAACGGAAAGACAATATTTAAAGCAACAATAATATCTGCTTTCAAATGCTGTGCATCCAAACAAACATTGTACTCGAAAACTGGTGACGCGCAGTATAAATGTTTAGAAATGTGACAGTGACAAGCACCCAACTGCCTTGCATTCAGATGCACCTCACCGTCCAAAATCCCCCAGCTCCAGCAGATTACGGCGGGAGTAGTCAAGAAGGAAGAGGCAACAGTTGTTTCAAGGATACAAGGTTCTGAGGTATGTGAGAGGGGTATTCTATGGGGGAAGCTGCTCTAAATATGCCTGGTTCAATGTATATCCTGCAAATGATTCTAGCAAAAGCAAAGAATGTACGCTATGCTGGATGCCAGAGTAACGTGTCACTTGCAACGCTCTAGTTTTTTGACATTTTCAAGGTACAAGGTTAATGCAGCACCATACACCCTTCAAACGTGTAGTGGTAATAGGGCCTTACTGCTGGAAGAAGAGCGTCTAACATGAAGAGTCCATAGATGGTGCCCATGCATACACCTTACCCTGTTAATGAGGCAATGATACCAATCAAAAGAGAAGAAATCCCCACATCCTGCCGCTGCAAATTGTCATCGCCATTCTTGAAAGCATAGCTCACAAAATCCCTCCTTTGACATAGCAAGCGGAAGATTCTACTACATGCTTGGACGGAACATTACTCAGAGTTCATAAGTGCGCAATCAATCAAGGCCTCACGATGCACCATATGCTCAGAAGTGGGACTTAGGGTGGGTGATAGTTGGAGATGTATAGTGGGCAACTACTCATTTACCTCACAAGTTACCACTCTCAAGACTCACGTACTGACAAATGGGAGACGACCCATTTCCCCCCCATGTGAAAGTCACTTTACTTCAAAGCAGGACACCGGTCACTCAAAGGGACAGCTGTTCATCAGCAGTGTCCGCAAATGAAAGGGCAATTGCACCCAAAACGAAAACAATGGGAAACAATGTTTCTGCCAAACCAAGACGACAACAAAGCTCGCACCTTCAATGGACGACTTGCTATTCCTGAATTTGGACAATGAGTGTTTTCAAGACGAGGACACAAGCTGGGTGGCTCCACTACCATTTTGCCGCCCGAGGCCCATTAAGCCAAAACAATCGCCGATATGCAATTCAGTCGCCTCAAGTCGACTCTTGAACGACTCTTAACAAAAACCCTGAGATAGAAGCCCATCTTTTGGACTTTATGCAGAAAATGTTGGACAAATGGGCACGCAGAGCTCGCACCACCAGATTCAGGATGACGAAGAATACTGGTATTGCCCTATTTTGGAGTGTACCATTCCACAAAAGCCATACAAAATCCGAAGTGATAATTTGACTTACTAAGCGCACAGTTTGAAGGTACATCTCTCAACGCAGTCTACTCTCAGGGCCTAACCTAAACAATAGTTTGTTAGCGTGCTTGTCGAGGTTCAGGAAGCAATTCCAGTCGCGGTTACCTGCAGTATCCAGATATCCTGGTGTGAGGACTGGCAGGGATGTACTCAGATTTGTTTGGCACAAAGACAAACAATCCACAGATTAACCTGGTTGACTTACAGGAATGCGAGTCCACCGTGTTTTCAACAGCCCCTCCCCCCATGCTGTTGGCACTACAGTCTGAGGAGAGCTGACAACAAGGAGAAGCCCAAATACGGAATCAGATGTCCGTTCAATTCATTGAACGTGACTTTTACGTGTGATGCTTAAAATCTTGTCACCGAACATGAACCATATTGACTTATTAAGACGGACACAGCAATCCTGGCAGACTCAAACCTCCGCCTCCTCCAAAATAGCATCCAACAAAGTCAAAAAATGATGGATGCATTTCCAGCTGAGGACCGTGCCAAAGATCTTCAGATCTAGATCTGTTTCAAAGGATGATCTCCCAGATCAACGCAGCTTGGTTAAAGTGAGAACATAATGGAGACTATTTCATCTTATCAATACCTCGCTTTGATAAAACCATACACAACGCAGAGGGTCCTCTGCTACCTTAACGTGTATTGACCACTGGGTTTTCGTACCAGTGATCATTGAGGCGACTCTTTCTAAGAGAAACTGTCACTTCAAACTACAGAGTGGGACTTGCCCCTACCTGAGAACATTTGAAGGAAGTGGGTAAGAGTGGCAAACAGTCTTTCATGTCTCAGGCAGGTCCATTTCCTCATCATACACTAGAATTCACTCTCTCAAGCCAAAGTGTTGAGTATTTATGCTTTTTCAGGACGCATCTATTTTGAACCAGCCAGATATGTGTAGTCTCATACCTCAGTCACTGCTCTATGATGCACTTACCAGAAAGTTGGATTTGGGCTAGGCAAGCACGAACTCGCTCCGCAGCCAGAGCTAACGGCGTGCCTAGGCTCGAACTCTGTGCCGCAGTAATGCCGGTGGAAATGGCTGAGCGTGATTTTTAAGAGATTGACCAACCCAATAGGACAAAATCAGTACTTACAAGATAGCAAAGTGGTCCTTGGTATATACCCACAACCAGGTCCAGGCGCTTTTATGTGTATGTAAACAACCGTGTTCGTCGTATTAGAGAGTCTACGACTCCCGAAGCAGTGCATTTCATTACAACTGACCAAACCTGCTGACCATCGGCTCACGATCAGTCCCAACTGTGCTTTTGCAGAACCACAACATGGTTCCGGGCCCATTCTTTCCCTTCAAGCGCTCTTCAGAATCCAGAGGAGGAGCAACAAGGATTCGATTGCTGGACCCATCAATGACCACAGAGTGCTCCCTGAAGGTAAAACATTCTCGTACCACCACGTTACTAAAATCTGCACTGAACTCAGATTGTTGGAGCGTTTCTCCACATGGAGTCACTGAGTAGACAGTGTCAAACCTTCATCCACACTGTAAAAGGCATCACCACTGAAGTGCTGGAACAGCAGGAAACTTTTATCATAAGAAATGCTGCCAAACATATGCCGATGAAATAGAAGTATTCTCTAAGGAACAGGATCTTCTCCAGAAAGAGCCCACTCATAAACTCAAACCCCACCATTTGGCAATTGACAAGCTTTTGAGACGTTTGGTGCGGTCGTTATTTCTCGTGCGAGGCTGGGGGAGTTAAAAGAAACAAACACCCTATAATCCAGGGCAGCACCATGTTACAACCCTTTAAGGTGCGCTACCACCAGAAACGAATTAAATCATCAAGGAAACATTTTACCGAGGTGCATCTGCTCTCGTGTATAAGTGGACTTGTGTGATTGTAGGAGTCAAAACGATGCATTGGGCCAGGGTCATAAGCAAAATGTGTGACATGCAAAAGCTAAGGAGGAAAATGTGAAGAAAGCCAATAATGAGTGATATTGCGCTGACAGGCTCAAGTGGCAGCCTCCCTTTTCTTATTGTGGGTTTGGAACCATGTTGCCATGGGAGGTTCTTGCAAGGCGAACAAGAGGGGGTCAGGCAACAGTAAAGATGGGCAGTTACTCTTCACTTGCTTATGCACAAGGGCCGTCATATCGAATAGTGGAGGAGATCACTCATTCCAGTTTCATCCAATGCATTAAGGCCGCTTCCTTTGCCTGCGGAGGGCTCGCAAAGCATACGTTCAGATTGCGGCATCTAACTTCATTGCCGCTCTCAAGAAATTACAACAATGCTTCCAGAAGAAGGGAAAGTACAACATTACTTGCAAAATCAGAAGTGCAAGTGGATCTTCAACCACCAACATTCATCTCATATGAGTGTATGGGAACGGATATTGTGTGAGCTCGTCGGATACTTGATACATGCTGATGCAGGCCAGACGTGTTCAACTCACTATGAATAATTGACCACGTTTCTTGCAGAGGTAACAGCCATAATAAATGCACGCCCTTGTTACCAAGTTTCATCAGACCCAAGAACATCCCCTATCTTGTCACCTGCAATGCTGCTGACCAAAAAAACAATGTTGCACCACAAAAGTGCGTGCGACAATGTTAAATCAGAAAGAAATGCTCAAAGCCCACTGAAGCGTGTCCCAAGTTTCTTGCGGACAACTTCTGGAGGCAGATGGCGTAAGCGTCGTATTTGGAATAGCCTTTCAATCCGTCCCATTAGACTCACAATGCACACAAACAACGGTCCGTGAGCACTCAACACTAAGGCAGATGTTTATTCTTCCTCAAGGACAAACAACACATCAAGAAGAAATGACCCAGTGGCCAATGGCATAATAGTAAAGACATTCCTTAGTGGAAGATGGAGTCATACGAAGGCTGAGGTTTTAAAGTTGCTCCCACGGAATTGGGCGACACGTGTAGTAACAGTGGTTAAAGCGCTCGTGCTCACAGCTAAAGGTCCGGGTTTCGACCCACGCTGGACGGGGGCCTTTCTGTGTGGAGCTTTGTCTGTCTCCCCGTGTCTGCGTGAGGTTATTCGCCTCCGGGTACTCCGCGTTTCCCCGTACTCACTAAAAACATGTACAATAGGCCAGATGAATGAGATGTGTGTTTGAGAGTCGCATGGGGACGACGCGATGCAAATTAGCCCAAGGCTACAATCCGGTGTGGCTTGTTTACATGCATGACCATGTATGGTTGCATTAACATGCAACTGTCCCGCATAATTAAACCAATAAATAAAATAAATAGTTATTATGAGACCAATATCAGAGATCTACTGCCCTCTTTTTCGGGTGATATTTAATTTAATTTAATTTTAATTTATTTATTGGTTTTATTTGGTCGGACAGTGCATGGTTAATGGAACATACATGGGTCTTCATGCAATGTAAACAAGCCACACCGGATTGTAAGCCTTGGGCAAATTTGCGTCCGTCGTCCCCATGCACACTCTCAAAACATCTACATTTCATTCCTGGCCTTATTGTACATGTTTTTAGTGTAGGGAAACCGGAGTACCGGAGGAAACCTACGCAGACCGGGGGAACATGTAAACTCCACACAGAAAGGCCCTGGCCTTAGGTGGAAATCGAACCAGAGACCTTTCTACTGTGAAGCACTGAGCGCTACCGCGTGTACTACCCGCTGCCGGTAGTTATGTGGATCCTGATACCAGACGGGGGAGTGTTTTGCCCAGTTTAATTTTGCTGTTTAATATTTGTGCGTGGCGCCTTTAAGAGCCGAGGACAGTAACGTTAATAACGTTACTAAACAGAGAAAAGTAAAAAGATCGCTGCTGATATGTGTCACTGACTGATATATAGTTTCTAATACGAGGGCATCCCTGTAAGTATTGCTGTGTAGTGTAGGGATTTCATTTTCTAGTTATTAGAGTACTATTTGAAGAGTACTTTATTTCACCAAAACAACCACCGAATCATTTACAAGATGTAGAACTATTCTTTACATGTTATGATTAGCTTTGTAACGTTATTTCTAGCATGTTACCTCTGGGAATATTGTACTGATGTAATTATTCTGTTGTTGTTACCAGTATCACAGCTGCGATATAAATTGCAGAGGTCTAACCCCCTCCTGGCTCAGTGTACTTATGCCATGTGTGGATGTGTTTATCTTGCTGAGTTAGCGAAAGGTTCTGATGAGCCAGAGTACAGGACGCGCCTCTGGATTGGCAGACCGGTGTGGTCCCTCCTTTAGAAGGGATCGGAGGGTGTCTCCATTACAGAGGATCACCACTTCTCAGCCTCCCCGGTAATTGCTTCCGGGAGTATGGGGTTCCGGGGTCCTCCGCTAAGGCGGTCCAGTTCCTGCTATGACCCAGCAGGAGCTTCGTGTTCGCATTGCCCGGCAGTAAGCTCAGGACCTGTCCCCCGGTGCGTGTTGGTCCTCCCGCCAGGGCTGCCCCTATTCACCGTTCTGTTCATTACCTTTAGATGGACATGAATTTCAGGCCTCGCGCCAGCCGGGGATGTCTGGTTTGGTGGAACCTCCAGGAAATCTCATCTCTGCTGTTTAGCACGCTACTGATTGTTGTTCTGTCTGGCTCATATAGGCACTCCAGCGCGCCGCACCTGGGTCGGCTGCAGCCGAACGTGTGAGACGGCCGCTGGTATGAGGATCAGCACCTCCAACTGACGGCCCATGGTTTCTCCACCCGACGAACAAGGGTGGTTTCTCCCCCATACCAGCTCGGTGGGTACGTCCCTTACCTCAAAGTCTGAGAGAGTGGAAGTATCTCGGTCTCTCTGGTTTCACGAGTGAGGGACTGGATGGAGACGTGCAGATCGATAGGACGGTCGGTGCAGCAGTCAGCGTGATGCGGTCGCTGTATCGGACTTTGTGTGAAGAGGGAGCTGAGTCAGGGGCAAGCTCTCGATTACGATCGAATCACGTTCCCACCCTCACCTATGTCATTGAGATTTGGGTAATGATGGAAAAGAGGACAGATCGAGCGAAATACAAGCGGCCGCCAAATGAGTTCCTTCGGCAGGGTGCTTGGGGCCCCGGCCCCCAACCCCTTTTTTCGAGATCGCGTGAGCGAGTCTCGAGTTAACCCGGAGGCGCACGCTCCTCCTTGGTAGAGTCGCATGCTCCTTCTACGTCGAGAAGAGCCAGCTTGGAGGTAGGCTAGGGCATCTGTTCCGGCATGCCTCCTGGTCGCCCTCCCTCAAGGAGGTGCTCCAAGGCATGTTCCTATTGGAGGGAGGCCTCGTAGGAAGGCCCAGGACACGCTGGTGGGACATGTCTCGAGCTGGATCTGGTGTCGCCTCGGGTCCCCCCAGAAACAGCTGGAGGAGGTGTGCGTGGACGGGAGGTCTGCGGCATCTCTGTGAGACTGCTGCCTCCGCACCCGGCCCGGAAAAAAGCGGAAGAAATGGATGGATGGATCTTTTACAACCAACTGGTGTCGAGGAAGATGCCCATTCCTCCTGCTGATGTCATTTTGACCTTCTGATTTTCTTTTGTGGCCTTGTGACAAAGGTAAATACTGTTATCACCACCTCTGCCTGTGAAAGCACTTGTTTTTGTCAACCATTTACACACACAATGATAAATATAATTTTTAAATATTAGATTCGGTGTTCCCCTGAAAATGAAGCACAAGCCATTTACAAGTGTATGTGCTGTATGCCGGGCTAGTGAAGAAGAACAGCTCCTTTTTTGAAAGAGATGTGGCAGCACTGGCAAGTCACTGTGCGAGTTATCTCAAGCGCTGCTTGAATGAAAACTATCTATAAGTCAAACTTTTATGTCTTTCAATAACGCTAATTACATTTTGATCAATATATCCAACATATGTCTTCTTTCTAGACTCCAACTTTTCCACAGCAATTGAAGTCTGAACTTAATCAGAATAAAATCCAAATGGTTGAGGTTTCTTCAACATATCAAAAACACAGTTGCTGATGAAAGGGGCCGTGACCCGAAGACACTGGGCATGAACGGGCAAACTGAGAAGAGAAAACGAAGGCGAAGATGTTTTCAACAGATTTGAGATAACAGCAGTGATGAGGAAGGGTATACCGTTACACCCTTTATCAATGACTTGGATGACAGCAGAGGTGGGAAGTAACGAGCTACTTGTACTTCAGTTTACTGTAATTAAGTACATTTTTCAGGATATCTGATACTTTACTTGAGTTATTTATTTTTGTGAACAAAGTAGGTTTAGGTTACTTTTGTCCTCGTTAATTCGCGTTGACATTATACAAGGTTATGATATTCATTGTTTCAGTCATAATTTCACCAGATATCCAAACTGTAACCAGGTTTAAACATTCAACTATCCGGGTTTGTTTGTCGTTTTGTTTTACATTTCAGCCTAAAACATCATATCGCAGAGTCTTTATTCTTTAAATGCTTTCTATTTTTGTTTAAAAAGGTTTAATAGTTGGATTGCCATATACAATCCAAAAAGTTTCAATACTAACACACCTTGTCCTACAGAGCGTTTGTCCTTGCAGTGCAAAGCCTTCATCTTACAAAAACTTGCAGTCTGCCCATGACCTAACCCATTTGCAAGGACGGGAATGGGATTTAAAGTCTTTATTTGTAATTTCTTGTTAGTATTTTTTGTGTGTTACTCTTAATTTAACGTGAAAAACAGTTATTTGGAAGGCATGAAAGCTTCAACGTGAGCTGAAGGTGGTAAGAAAAACCTACCTGTGATTGAACCATGATACTTTACCTCCTATCGATGGACTCGTCACTCACCGGGGGCGAGGGATCTTCCTGCTGTGGGAGTGTTTT
Organism: Neogobius melanostomus; assembly: GCA_007210695.1. NCBI lineage: Eukaryota > Metazoa > Chordata > Actinopteri > Gobiiformes > Gobiidae > Neogobius > Neogobius melanostomus. The sequence continues at coordinate 4,509 of VHKM01000953.1, read as the reverse complement.
TAACAAAGGCGTTTGCAATCAGGTCTGGAGAGAACATGTTAGCTGGGTACATGTGGTTACGTTTCCTGAGTTCAGTTAAGTTCCGCTTTGATTCTGTTAAGCATTTTTCTCCTCATCCCTCTCCTAATTATATTTGCTAAAGTTATGTTTCTGCCACATTGTATCCCTGCTGTGAAATACTATGATAGGCTATTATGGTGGAATATATTGAGTCTGCCTCCTACTTGACCACATTGGGCCAGCTTCCCCACAATTTTCCTGACGACTTTTTATCTTTTACCTCCTTACTTTGAAACTGCAAGCTTATCTGTACTTTCTTCACTCCTATACATTTTCATAAACGGGCTCTGCTAGTTAATAGTTCTTTAGAATCCATGCCGCTGTTTTTCTTTTCTTTCCGACCCCGAGGCTGATGGCCGCGCGCACCCCATCTCGTCATAGCTGGGTCGTTGTGCGGCATGCCCTTTGGGGGGTTGTCTTTTTTGGTTCTCGGTTTAAACAGACGCATCTCCTACACACCGGGGGAAGCTGCTGAAGTGAAACACACTGCTGTCAGAGCACGGTGACTGGCGTTATAGAGCCCAAAAGGAACCAGCTAGAGGTTAGCTCGGGCCAAACACAAATTCAAAGCCCGATCCCGACCACAGAAGCCCGCGGGCCTAAAGTTGCGCGACCCAGCCCTGAAGCCCGAGCATTAACTCAATTGAATTTTAGTCGGGCCGTAGCCCGAAACAAAACCCGACGTAAATTCTATTTATTTTAAGGGCTCGGATAGGAGCATTCGCGGGGTGCAGGCCCGATGTCCCGGGTCCGATGTTCCCGGTCCGTACTATGTTCCCCCGGTTTCCGATGTTCCCCGGGTCGAGGCACATCGGACCCGGGGAACAATCGGACCCTCCGAACGCCGGAGGGCCGCGGGTGTTCCCCGGCTGCTGGGGTCCGCTCACTAGACTATGGGTTATTTGCTCGCTTCATGAGCCTGCACCAATTAAAATGTCCTTCGTATACACATCTTTAACCGACAGCGGCCTATAGGCAAGTAACACTCTGCCCTCTCACCGCTCGTTTCGCTTCTCTCTTCACCGCCTGGCAGCAGCACGGCCCATACTCCTCGTATCCGTTCCGGGATGATACCCGCGATAATAGCAACAAGCGGCTTGATTTCGCTCATAACTCGCCTACTTGATAACCTTATATAACATATTATAAGCCTTGTAGATTCTCGCATTGTAATAGACCTACAACATGTTTGTATACAAACCTCAGAAATAAGAACGGTCGCCAGTCCAGACAAGAAAAGTTAAAATAGCTACAGCCAAACTCATCCCACACCACAGATTTCCCTCCGTTGTTTGACTGGTTCGTTGTTGTGTAGCATCGATCGATGCTTAATCCATGTTTTTCCTCCGTGCAGCCCCAGCATACTCCATCATGCGCGCTGTGCGGAGAAAGAGCAAGTGCAGCGGCTCGTAATGCCAATACCGCTCCTACTTAAGCTCTAAGTTTATATCTGATGTCTGCACAGCCTTATGCACATTAAATTAGGGATCTTTTTAGAATGGGGCAACACATACATGGCTGTCCTCACTTCTTCCCAGTGCCGACCGTGCCTGTCATTGCAGCTTTCATTACGCACTGTGCTTCGGCCTCGATGCTCTGAGAGGCACCACTGAGGCCTCTGTGATTGAATGACGTGCAACAGTAATGTGGCCGCTGCCTGTTTAATTTAATGCTGTTGGTCAAAAAACGATCCATTATTAAATGAGAATACGATGAGGAGAGGAGAAAAAGGAAAACTGCTAACAGTTTTGTAACATGGCCCATTGATCGGGGCAATTACGCAGCACCAGGGGTGGACCTGTGAACACCCACTTTTGTCCTTAGTGCCAACCACGACAGGTCCTTATCATATCTCTTCACTGCCTCTCCAGGACAAGAGACATCTGCACCCGGTCCTGCACCGTATGGTCTGCAGGACGCACATCTGGCTCGTCTCTGTGCAGATTGTTGCATCGTGCGCTCTGTTCCTAAAAACTTGTGTCCCCGACCTTCATCCCTTCTTGCACCCTCTCTTTTCATCAGCCCCTTTTTCAAATCAATTGACCTTATTTATATGTATTATTCTTAATTACTTTTGTGAATTTAAAATACGCTTCACAAGACAGAGCCAGTTGCATTTGTACCCCACGTTAAGTGACAGAGAGAGAAGAGAGAGGAGGAATGTGCGCTGAGTCCCGCCTGTAGCGCGCTTCGATCAAAGGGCCTAGCGCCTCCACATTTATAGAAAGGCCTCTGTTTTTTCAATTTTAGTAAATTTGTTTCAAATTGAAAACCAAAATAAAAAATTGTAATTTGATTTTCAATTACTTTCGATTATTATTTTGAAATGACAAACATAAGAAATAAAAAAAACACAAGACGAACCACGGGCACCCTTCTCGGTCCATTGCGTCCGGTCAATATTTTGGGACTCTGCTGGACTGAAGTCAGTGCAAATAGGAGAAGTAATACTAAAACCAATAAAAGGATAAATTGGAACGAAAAGAATGAATTATCTTCAAAATATATGTTGCCAAAAAAGGCGTCTGACCACTGATAAGAAGGGTTCAAACCTAATGTGTGTTTTAACAAAGGAACAACCTGCACATCCTCAGGAAAAACGAAAATGACTTGAAGTAAAAGGCACTGACAACAAATACTAGGGACTAATATTGGCAACGAAGAAATGATGTATTCGCGATTTGACCTGAGATGATCTGATGTAGCTATTGCAAGAACCAAAAACACTAAACGAGGGCGTGCAAGAGACTTGCGCAATCGTTATCCTATTGGCTTTTATCGCCTTTTCAAACTGGATTTAAATGCTTCTTTTATGAAATGCTGAGGCGTTGGAAATACGACGAAAGACTTGTTAACCCTTGTAACTTGTTGGAGAAAGTTCTCACACCAAAACATCCAAGGACTTTCCAAATCGTGAGGTCGTTTTAAACAAAAACGAAGTTTACTAATTTCCGGAGAGGATGCTCTACCTTGTGATGAGCTGACCAGAGTACAGGCTCCACCGGTGGGGGTCTGGTAGCTTTCTCATTCTCAGCTGACGCAAAGATGAGCGCACCTTACCGGACCCGCGCTCCTCCACAGGGCTCCAATTATGCGTAAAAGCATGATGCTCTAAGCAAAAATTCGCGTGTTTGAAAACTATGACAGCCAATAGTTTCAATCGTCTTTCATTTTATTCAGTCAGAGATGTCAAATAGCAGAGGACCTGGGGAAGCGAGGGGAGCAGCTGGACTCACGTGCCCAAAGTAGCCATTGACAACAAGCTTGCGATCAGCTGAATATGAACACACAGAGAGGACAGAGGGAAAAAGAAAAGTAAATAGGCTAGTTGTATTCCTCTCTATAGGTATTCACAAAAGTATGGCACGGCATTCTATCCCGGTCTTCGTAGATGAAAAATGCGAGGCATGAAGGGCACACGCGGGAACAGCGGAACTTGTCTCATTGTGAGTTTCCATCGGGACTTTTTAATATGTCATGAAAACCTTCCTGGTGACCGGCCCGGTCTTACTCGATTCCGGGTCCGATGTTCCCCGCAATAGAAGTGGGGAACATCGCGGGAACATCGCGACCCGGGGAAAATCGGTACGCACCCCATTGCGCAGTGCTTTCAGTAGCAGCACCATGTTGTGAAGGTACGTGGCTACGCGCACGGCCAAACACCCATTGTGCACGCAAGCATAGCGCACATACCTGGGCAGGCCAGAGAATTGTGCGCGGCGTGGGGCAGGTTACCTGCCCGGAGCCGCAGCTCAATGTCTCCGCCATTGGTCTCCAGTCACTCTTTTCCGGTCTCTCTCTCTAGTCCTCCCCCTCCTCGTTGGTTCATAAAACAACGCGCTGCATTTACAAAAGCTTACTTTTTACGCAGTAACAGAGAACCAAAACTGCTTATTTATCCACTGTAAATGAAACGCTGGTCCTGAGAGATAGATTGAATAGCGATGTTCACTGCGTGGCCGCCGGTATCAAAGCCCTGACCATGCTGCTTAGACGTGGACAACAAAGCTCTCGCCGTGCGCCTCGCCCCCCGCACCTGCACCACACCTCCCTGAGTTATCAAGCTATAACATATGATTTATGTACATCTATTATACCATGACATTTAATAAAAATAAAATCAAAACTCGAAGCCCGACCGACCCAAACCCGGACTGTCGATGCTGGGAATTCGGGCCTAAATCGAACCTCTAAGCCAGCGTCACCAGTGTGAGGTGAGAGAGATGGACATGAGCGCGCACATGCTTCCTGCTCCGTCTGCAGCAATGGGCAGGGAACAGACAGCATGAAATGCTTGTTTCTGTCCTATCATGCTTCATGCATGAATAGGACAAGGACCTGTTATGCTCATGCATGAATAGGAACAGACCTGTTCATGCTCATGCATGAACAGGAAAAAAACCAGAAAACCCCCCCGTGTTCATGCAGGACAGACCTGTCCATTGTCAT